>WNWK01000234.1:25000-32500 GCA_009830355.1 Cherax destructor | reverse complement strand
ACAAGTAAATAAACACACATCTTAATGGGCTGTGAAAACCTATAATTGTATTACAGTACATTATATAATCTAAATAAGCTGTATCACAGTAGACAATAAGAGCATTTCACCACCTTCGTGGAAATTGTAATCTTTAAGCCCCTACCATGAAGCTCATCACTAGTAGTCATCATGAAGCTCATAACTAGTAGTCACCATGAAGCTCATCACTAGTAGTCACCATGAAGCTCATCACTAGTAGTCATCATGAAGCTCATCACTAGTAGTCACCAAGAAGCTCATCACTAGTAGTCGCCAAGAAGCTCATCACTAGTAGTCACCAAGAAGCTCATCACTAGTAGTCACCAAGAAGCTCATCACTAGTAGTCACCATGAAGCTCATCACTAGTAGTCACCAAGAAGCTCATCACTAGTAGTCACCAAGAAGCTCATCACTAGTAGTCACACATGAAGCTCATCACTAGTAGTCACCATGAAGCTCATCACTAGTAGTACCATGAAGCTCATCACTAGTAGTCACCATGAAGCTCATCACTAGTAGTCACCAAGAAGCTCATCACTAGTAGTCACCAAGAAGCTCATCACTAGTAGTCACCAAGAAGCTCATCACTAGTAGTCACCAAGAAGCTCATCACTAGTAGTCACCAAGAAGCTCATCACTAGTAGTCACCAAGAAGCTCATCACTAGTAGTCACCATGAAGCTCATCACTAGTAGTCACTTTCCTAAATCATGCAAAATCATCTGCTCAAGAAGAAATTTCTTGAATGTTTCACATGTGTCTTACTCATCAAGAAATTTCTCGCTTAACTATTAGTAAGATCTCCCAAATTATATACACTGATGGATCTCAGCAGGAGTCTGCTGGCAGGGCTGCATCTGCTCTTGTTGCCACCTCCAGCAGGAGTCTGCTGGCAGGGCTGCATCTGCTCTTGTTGCCACCTCCAGGAGTCTGCTGGCAGGCTATATCTGCTCTTTTGCCACCTCAGGGAGTCTGCTGAGGGCTGCTCTGCTCTTGTGCACCTCTAGAACATCGATACGACTATGGAAGCAAACATTTTGAGTTAGGCATAAGAGTTAACAATTGAACATCTACGGTAGTAGTAGTAGTAGTAGTATATTTGATGAGTATAATGATATGTGATTTGTCAAGGTATCATACTAATTAAAGTAAGACACAAGGCATTTATATATATATATATATATATATATATATATATATATATATATATATATATATATATATATATATATATATATATATATATATATATAACCACGAACGAGTGGTATAGATCAATAATACCTACATGAAGGTCGAACCATGATGCTGGCCTCAGGAGCAAAACATGACGCTCTAGTCCACTGAACCACACAATCCTTAAGAGTAGCGCATCCAGTAGGACTGAATGTTGTACTCGCTATTCAAGGACATAAAAGGATTGTGTGGTTCAGTGGACTAGACGTCATGTGTTTCGCTCACCATGAGGCGGCCAAAGCATCGTGGGTTCGACCCTGGCAGTGCAGTGTAGTTATTAAGAAATGCAAAGATAAGCTAAATACTCTCAGAGCTGTTGCTGTTAATATATATATATATATATATATATATATATATATATATATATATATATATATATATATATATATATAAATGTTCTGTTCTCCTGTTAATGTTTTTGGGGCCTAGTTCGTAGGCCTGTTGAGTATCCATATGTTTCACGCTACCGTCCTTAGAATGGACATGGGGTGCACAATAAACTAACTGCTTCTGAGGCAGATTCTAATATTACTCAGGTGAGGGTTCCATGCTGGTACTGCATACTCCAAGATGGACCTATCATCTACGAGATAAAATCTACCATCTGTACTCCCGTGCTGGTTAGTGCTTATGAAACCACTTTTCTTCAAGTGCCTCAACATTTCCCTTCTGATTTTTTCTTTCCATTACCTTACATAGTGTGCATGTCAGTGACACTGGTCCGTAGTTTGTCGTTTCCCGTCTCTCTTTTCCTAATTTGTTTTTAAATATCGAGATTACATTCGCTGTCTTCCAGATTTTTGGCAATGGAGACGTAATAACATGGAGATATAGTAACATCCACCAACACATATGAACACGTCCACCAACACATATAAACACATACACGTAAGCATGCGTGAACATACAACAAAGGGGGAAAAAGAATCGCACCTGCCTAAGTGCTCGCGTGTGAGACTGCAGAGAAAAAAACGAGAGAAAGAACGTGGAGCGCTTGCTTCAGTTCTTTCAGTGTGACAGTAAAGGCCTGAGTAAGAGCGTGTCTAGGTGAATTGACCCAGGGACTGCGTGCTGCACCAGGCGTCCCACACACACACACTCACACACACACACTCACACACACACACACTCACACACACACACGAACTATTAAATCTCTGCACCAAATTCACCTTAAACCAGCAAATATTAGAGCCTACAAGACTAGAAAATACGCTGGATCTCATCTTCACTAACAACGACGATCTGATACGTAATATAACCGTATCACAACATAATAGAGGTACAGACATGTATGTACAGGGCTCCTGATCCAGCAAAATGTGATCAGTTATGAGGGTGTCTTCACAAAATTCTATTTCAATAACAAAAACATACAATGGGAACAAGTCAACCATGTCCTAAATGGAACAAGCTGGAAAGATATCCTAAACAACACAGATCCGAACCTTTGCCTAAAAAAATAAACTCTGTGGTTCTTGAGATCTGTTCAAGGCACATTCCATTAAGAAAAATAAAGAGAAGATGTAAACTAGAGAGAGAGACGCTCCCTATACAGACGAAGGCGAAGAGTCACAGGCTGCTGAGAGGGGCCAATATATCTGAAATACGAAGGGAGGGAGGCACTGCTCAATGAAATTGCAGATATCGATCTTAAGCTGAAGGAATTTTACAGGAGACAAGAATCACAGGAAGAACTAAAAGCCATAAAAGAAATTGAAAAAACAAAAAACAAAATGCTTCTTCTCTTATGCCAAATCTAAGGAAAAAACAACATCCAGTATTGGGCCTCTGCTTAGGCGAGATGGGACATACATAGATGACTACCAAGAAATGAGTGAGATACTAAAGTCCCAATATGACTCAATGTTCAGCGAGCCGCTGCCCAGACTAAGGGTCGACAGTCCAAATGAATGAATGAGACCCAAAATTTGGTCATCTCAAAAATCTCGGATACTATCCTAACACCACAAGACTTTGAAGAGGCAATAAATGACATGCCCATGCACTCTGCCTTGGCCCAGACTCATGGAACTCCGTGTTCATCAAGAACTGCAAGAAGCCCTGTCGCGTGCCTTCAGCATTCTATGAAGAGGGAGCATGGACACTGGAGTCATCCCACACTCGCTAAAAACAACATACATAGCCCCACTCTACAAAGGTTCTAAGAAGCAAGATCCCCATCCACCTAGATACCCATCAACTACACAACCCAGGGCAACACGGGTTTAGAGCAGGTCGCTCCTGCCTGTCCCAGCTACTGGATCACTATGACAAGGTCCTGGATGCTGTAGAGGATAAACAAAATACAGATGTAATATACACAGACTTTGCAAAAGCTTTCGACAAGTGTGACCATGGTGTAATAGCGCACAAAATGCGTGATAAAGGAATATCAGGAAATAGATAGAACACAAAGAGTAACAGTAAACAGAGTAAAGTCTGAGGCAGCTACGGTGAAAAGCTCTGTTCCACAAGGCACAGTACTCGCTCCCATTCTATTCCTCATCTTCATATCTGACATAGACGGAGATGTTGGCCATAGTTGTGTCTTCCTTTGCGGATGACACCCGAATTGCCATAACAGTGACCTCCATCGAAGACACCGCAAGACTCCAAGCGGACATCAACCAAATCTTCAAATGGGCCACTCAAAACAATACAAAGTTCAATGAAGAGAAATTTCAACTACTCAGATATGGAAAACTTGATGAAATTAAATTTGACAAATTCTAACCATACAATAGAGAGAAAAAGTAATGTGAAGGACCTGGGAGTGATAATGTCAGAGGATCTCGCCTTCAAAGACTACAACAATGTATCTACCGCATCTGCTAGGAAAATGATAGGATGGATAATGAGAACCTTCAAAACTAGAGACGCTAAGCCCATGATGACACTCTTCAAATCGCTTGTTCTTTCTAGAGCTGGAATACTGCTGTACACTAACTGCCCCCTTCAAGGCATTCGAAATTGCTGACCTGGAGAGTGTACAAAAAACTTTCACGACACACATAAGTACGATAAGGCACCTAAACTACTGAGAACAGTTGAAGGCCCTTGATCTGTATTCCCTGGAACGCAGGCGAGAGAGATACATGATAATATACACTTGGAAAATCCTAGAGGGATTAGTACCAAACTTGCACACGAAAATCACTCCCTATGAAAGGAAAAGACTCGGCAGAAGATGCAACATTCCCCAATGAAAAGCAGGGGCGCCACGAGTACACTGAGAGACAACACAATATGTGTCCGGGGCCCAAGACTGTTCAACTGCCTCCCAGCATACATAAGGGGGATTACCAATAGATCCCTGGCTGTCTTCAAGAAGGCACTGGACAGGCACCTAAAGTCAGTACCTGACCAACCGGCCTGTGGTTCTTACGTCAGTTTGCGTGCGGCCAGCAGTAACAGCCTGGTTGATCAGACCCTGATCCACCATGAAGCCTGGTCTCAGACCGAGCTGCGGAGGCGTTGACTCCCGAAACCCTCTCCAGGTAAACTCTAGGTAAACTGCTCGTTAATGCAAATATCTAATCAGCCAATTACGTGTCAGCACCTCAGTGCCTAAAATCATGCAGACATGGTCAAGATGTTCAGTTGTTTTTCAGATGAAACATCAGAATACTGAAGAATTGTGATAAAAGTGACTTTGAAAGTGGAACTAATGTTGGCGCCAGCACCTTGTTGAATCCAAGCCACGAAGAATTCTGCCTTACCTCAGTGAATTTACCCTCCTATCTGTTGCTGTCTTGCAAAATTGCATAGCTCCTGAAGACGCGTGAGAGTGTGAAAGATCTAGAGCTAAATATTTCCATCCCCTAGTGACTTGTTCTGCATTGTTAAGATCGCCTATTTGAAACTGTATTGCATAGAATATTTTATACTAGTTATTAATATGTGTTAAATAATGGCTTATAAAAGAGAGTATTTTAAAAGTATTGCTAGTTATTAACGAGTATTTAAATGAAAAGTATTAAATACTTTCACAATAACTGATATCAAAGCAAATTTTCCTTTCTGACTCTCTTTCTACTCTTTCTCTGTCTCTCTTTCTCTCTCTCTCTTTCTCTCACCTATGACCTTACACATTACATTAGGCAGACACAGGTCTACAACGTGGAATATATAATGATCTTAACATTACTTACACTGATGAAAATGTCTAATGTGGCAAAGCCTCTGTTTGTAATATATTGTCCCAGACAAGTTACGGTCTTAGTCAAGATTATTATTACCATTATTATTATTATTATTGTTATTATTATTTTTATTATTATTATTATTATTGTTTTGTTGTTGTTGTTGTTGTTGTTGTTGTTGTTGTTGTTGTTGTTGTTGTTGTTGTTGTTATTGTTATTATTATTATTATTATTATTATTATTATTATTATTATTATTATTATTATTATTATTATTATAATGAACCACTACACTGTAATGAATGAATCACTGTACTACACTGTAATGAACCACTACACTGTAATGAATGAACACTGTACTACACTGTAATGAACAACTACACTGTAATGAATGAATCACTGTACTACACTGTAATGAACCACTACACTTTAATGAATCACTACACTGTAATGAACCACTACACTGTAATGAATCACTACACTACACTGTAATGAACCACTACACTGTAATGAACCACTACACTGTAATGAACCACTACACTGTAATGAACCACTACACTGTAATGAATCACTACACTACACTGTAATGAACCACTACACTGTAATGAACTACTACACTGTAATGAACCACTACACTGTAATGAACCACTACACTGTAATGAACCACTACACTGTAATGAACCACTACACTGTAATGAATCACTACACTGTAATGAATCACTACACTACACTGTAATGAACCACTACAATTTAATGAATCACTTCACTACACTGTAATGAATCACTACACTACACTGTAATGAACCACTACACTGTAATGAACCACTACACTGTAATGAACCACTACACTGTAATGAATCACTACACTACACTGTAATGAACCACTACACTGTAATGAACTACTACACTGTAATGAACCACTACACTGTAATGAACCACTACACTGTAATGAAAAACTACACTGTAATGAACCACTACACTGTAATGAATCACTACACTGTAATGAATCACTACACTACACTGTAATGAACCACTACACTGTAATGAACTACTACACTGTAATGAACCACTACACTGTAATGAACCACTACACTGTAATGAACCACTACACTGTAATGAACCACTACACTGTAATGAATCACTACACTGTAATGAATCACTACACTACACTGTAATGAACCACTACAATTTAATGAATCACTTCACTACACTTTAATGAATCACTTCACTACACTGTAATGAACCACTACAATTTAATGAATCACTTCACTACACTGTAATGAACCACTACACTATAATGAACCACTACTGTGAATGAACCACTACACTGTAATGAACACTACACTAACTGTAATGAACCACTACACTGAATGAACCACTACACTGTAATGAACCACTACACTGTAATGAACCACTACACTGTAATGAACCACTATATTCCACTGAATGAAACAGGACTTTCATTTGTTTCAAAGTTTTCATTATAAGTTTACACAACTTATAAAGTTCTGCGTGAAAACTTTATCTCCGGGATGAAAACTTAATAAGTTTCGCGGCGACAGATGACGTCATACCGAAAAATGAAGAATAATCAATGAAAATAAAAGAAATAGAGGAAAATAAAGGAAAAATTAAGAAAAAATATGTAAAAAATAAAGGAAAATAAATGAAAAAATAAATTTAAATAAAGGAAAAATAATAGAACCTAATTGAAAAAAATAAAGGAAAATAGGGAAAAATGAAGGAAAAAAATGGGAAAAATAAAATAATTGAAAAGCTAGAGAAAAATAAGGGAAAAATAAAGAATAATTAAAAAAATATATGAAAATGAAAAATAAAGGAAATAAGGAAAAATTATAAGAAAATTAGGTTAAAATAAAGAAAAATAAGGGAAATAAAGAAAAAAGAATTACAAAAGGAAAATAAGAGAAAGTAATGAAAAATAAAGAAAATATAAAGGAAAAATAAATACAAATTAAAGAAAAATAGGGAAAATTATAAAAAATAAGGGGAAAGGAAAGCACAGATAAATTAGAGGAAATAATGAAAAAGGAAAAATAGGGAAAAATTAAAGAAAATAAGGGTAAATAAAAGAAAAT
>WNWK01000234.1:2500-20000 GCA_009830355.1 Cherax destructor | reverse complement strand
CAGGACTTCAAACAGACCTGGACAAGCTTGACATCTGGTCTAGCAACTGGCTTCTCGAATTCAATCCCACCAAATGCAAAGTCATGAAGATCGGAGAAGGGCAAAGAAGACCACTGACAGAGTACAGGCTAGGTGGACAAAGGCTACAAACCTCGTCAAAGGAGAAAGACCTTGGGGTGAATATAAAGCCAAGCACGTCTCCGGAGGCACACATCAACCAGATAACTGGGGCAGCATATGGGCGACTTGCAAACCTAAGATTAGCGTTCCGTTACCTTAACAAGGAATCGTTCAAGACACTGTACACCGTGTACGTCAGGCCCATACTAGAATATGCAGCACCAGTCTGGAACCCACACCTGGTCAACCACGTAAAGAAACTAGAGAAAGTGCAAAAGTTTGCGACAAGGTTAGTTCCACAACTCAGGGGACTGTCCTATGAAGAAAGGTTGAGAGAAATAGGACTAACAACACTGAAGGAAAGAAGGGTCAGAGGAGACATGATAACGACATACAAAATACTGCGGGGAATCGACAAGGTAGACAGTGACAGGTTGTTTCAGAGAGGGAACACAGAAACAAGGGGACACAACTGGAAGCTGAAGACTCAGATGAGTCAACGGGATGTTAGGAAGCATTTCTTCAGCCATAGAGTAGTCAGGAAGTGGAATAGTCTAGAGAAAGGTATAGTGGAGGCAGGAACCATACATAGTTTTAAGACAAGGTATGATAAAGCTCATTGAGCAGGGAGAGCAGAGACCCAGTAGCGGACAGCGAAGAGGCGGGGCCAGGAGCTGAGTCTCGACCCCTGCAACCACAATTAGGTGAGTACAATTAGGTGAGTACACACCATGAAGTTTGTGAGGAGCTAAACAAAAGATTTAGTGAGATATTCTCAATGGAATCAGGAACGGTGCCAGAGAGTCGAAGTGGGAGAGTTCAAAAACGAGTACTGGATACAATACACACAACAGCAGAAGAGGTGAAGAAACTACCGAGTGAGCTAGATACATTGAAAGGAATTGGACGTGACAACATCTCTCTGCGAGCTGTGAGTGAGAGAGAGAGAGAGAGAGAGAGAGAGAGAGAGAGAGAGAGAGAGAGAGCAGAGGAACTGTGTGATCCTCTAGCAGTGATCTTCAACCATTTGAAACAAGGTAGCTGCCAGAGGTCTGAAAAACAGTGAATGTAGTCCCAATATTTAAAAAAAGAGGTCAGACAGGTGGCGCTGAACTACAGACCAGTGTCACTCACATAGTAAGCAAGGTTATGTAGAAGATTATCTGGAGAAGACTAGTGTAGCACCTGAAAGAAGCGGAATAATGAACAACAATACGCTTTTCGAGACGGAAAATCCTGTCTCACAAATCTGGTTACAGATTAGTAACGATAACGAACTTTAGACAGGAGAGAGACAGAAAGGGATGAATGGATTGCAAGAAGGTGATCGATACATTGACTCGCCAGAGACTGGCACAGGAGCTAGAGGAGCAGGCACCACTAACTGGGAAAGTACTACATCGGCGTCAGAAGGGTTTAAAAAAGTATTTCGCGCGAGGGACACGTCAACCCAATAACTGCTGCAGCAAACTCAAAACTACCAAATTTAAGGTTACTTTAAGGAACTTCAACAAGGAGTTATTTACGATACATATCAGGACTACTTTATATGTCAGGACTACGGTATATGTCAGGACTATGGTATATGTCAGGACTATGGTATATGTCAGGACTACGGTATATGTCAGGACTATGGTATATGTCAGGACTATGGTATATGTCAGGACTACGGTATATGTCAGGACTACGGTATATGTCAGGACTATGGTATATGTCAGGACTATGGTATATGTCAGGACTACGGTATATGTCAGGACTACGGTATATGTCAGGACTACGGTATATGCCAGGACTACGGTATATGCCAAGACTACGGTATATGTCTTGGACTACGATATGTCTTGGACTACGGTATATGTCTTGGACTACGGTATATGTCTTGGACTACGGTATATGTCTTGGACTACGGTATGTCTTGGACTACGGTATATGTCTTGGACTAAGGTATATGTTTTGGAGTACGGTATATATCTTGGACTACGGTTTATGTCTTGGACTACGGTATATGTCTTGGACTAAGGTATATGTTTTGGACTACGGTATATGTCTTGGACTACGGTTTATGTCTTGGACTACGGTATATATCTTGGACTAAGGTATATGTTTTGGACTACTGTATATGTCTTGGACTACGGTTTATGTCTTGGACTACGGTATATGTCAGGACTACGGTATATGTCTTGTACTACGGTATGTCTTGGACTACAGTATATGCCAGGACTACGGTATATACCAGGACTACGGTATATGTCTTGGACTACGGTATATGTCTTGGTCTACGGTATATGTCTTTTACTACGGTATATGTCTTGGACTACAGTATATGCCAGGACTACGGTATATGCCAGGACTACGGTATATGTCTTGGACTACGGTATATGTCTTGGACTACGGTATATGTCGAGTATCGGACTACGGTATATGTCTTGGACTACGGTATATGTCTTGGACTACGGGATATGTCTGGACTACGGTATATGTCTTGGACTACGGTATATGTCTTGGACTACGGTATATGTCTTTTGACTACGGTATATGTCTTGGACTACGGTATATGTCTTGGACTCGGATATATATGTCTCGGATCATACGGTATATGTCTTGGACTACGGTATATGTCTTGGACTACGGTATATGTCAGGACTACGGTATATGTCTTGGACTACGGTATATGTCTTGGACTACGGTATATGTCTTGACTACGGTATATGTCTTTGACTACGGTATATGTCTTGGACTACGGTATATGTCGGACTACGGTATATGTCTTGGACTACGGTATATGTCTTGGACTACGGTTTATGTCTTGGACTACGGTATATGTCTTGACTACGGTATATGTCTTGGACTACGGTATATGTCTTGGACTACGGTATATGTCTTGGACTACGGTATATGTCTTGGACTACGGTATATGTCTTGGACTACGGTATATGTCTTGGACTACGGTATGTCTTGGACTACTGTATGTCTTGGACTAAGGTATATGTCTTGGACTACGGTATATGTCTTGGACTACGGTATATGTCTTGGACTACGGTATATGTCAGGACTACGGTATATGCCAGGACTACGGTATATGTCTTGGACTACGGTATATGTCAGGACTACGGTATATGTCTTGGACTACGGTATATGTCAGGAATACGGTATATGTCTTGGACTACGGTATATGTCTTGGACTACGGTATATGTCAGGACTACGGTATATGTCTTGGACTACGGTATATGTCTTGGACTACGGTATATGTCTTGGACTACGGTATATGTCTTGGACTACGGTATATGTCAGGACTACGGTATATGTCTTGGACTACGGTATATGTCTTGGACTACGGTATATGTCAAGAATACGGTATATGTCTTGACTACGGTATATGTCTTGGACTACGGTATATGTCTTGGACTACGGTATATGTCTTGGACTACGGTATATGTCTTGGACTACGGTATATGTCTTGGACTACTGTATATGTCTTGCACTACGGTATATGTCAGGACTACGGTATATGTCAGGACTACATAGCACCAGTATGGAATCCAAACGTAATAGCATACATAAAGCTGGAAAAAAATATAAATGTTTGCAACGAGTCTAGTACTGGAGGTGAGAGGTGTGAGTATGAGAGACTAGAGGAGCTAAACCAGAGGTGACATGATTGCGACGTACAAAATACTGAGAGAAACTGACAGGGTGGACAAGAAGAGTCTGTTTGAGAGACGGGTCTCAGGTACACGAGGTCACAGCTTGAAGTTTAAAACACAGATGAGTCACATAATGTAGAACCACTTAGACAGCGAAATGATAGAGGCAGGATCCGCACATAGCTTTAAGAATAGGTATGACAGCGCTCACGCTATCAGGAGAGAGTAAACCCATTAGCGGCCAGCGGAAAGGCGGGGCCAGGAACTGAGACTCGACTCCTGCAACTACATTAAGATGAGTATACACACACACACACACACACACACACACACAAAGAAACGAACAACCATACACACACACAAACACACATATACGCAATCACACACACTCACATACGCAATCACACACACACACACAAACACATACACACACACTCACACACGCAAACACACACACACACACATAAACACACACACACACATAAACACACACACATACACACACACATATATACACACACACATAAACACATAAGCACACATACACACACATACACACTCACACACATAAACACACACACACACACACACACATACACAGGGTGACGCAGTGCGGTGGATAGACTCGTCACTAGGAAGTACCCAAGCTGCTACTGCTGCTTCTGCTGATGCTTCTGTTGCTGTTGCTGCTGCTACTTCTGCTCCTAGTGCTTCTGCTCCTGCTGCTCCTGCTACAGCTGCACCTGCTGCTCTTGGCCCTGCTACTGCTGCATCTGTTGCTGCTGCTCCTGCTTCTGCTGCATCTGCTGCTGCTGTTACTGCTGCTACCTAGTAATACATTCTCATTCCTGTGTAAGGAGGGAAGACAAACTCAAGATAATTGCCATCGTTTTCTTTCACGCTCCAAGAAATAGATGGTACAGATTCCCAGTGAAAACATAAATAAAATCCGTAATAAAGCTGGCGTCTAGCATTAAAGGAGAGAGTAAAGGAGAGAGTAAAGGAGAGAGTAAAGGAGAGAGTAAAGGAAAAAGTAAAGGAGAGAGTATTGTCAGGCTGGACTAAGCAGTGACGGTCATAACATTAAGATTTATTTTAATGGTGATACAGGTAAGGGGTGATACTTATTCAGTGTCGTAATTCAAACTAAAGGGTAATAAAGCTGGCAGGCGCCAGGAAGGGAGAGAAGGCTTCCAGTCTGAGTGGGGGTTGGTTGCTTTATTGGCTTTAAAGCCTATCGATCACACCAGGGTTGTTTAAGTAACGTGTTCACCACCAGCCAAGTATACTTCGTGTTGTGTAAGTGGTCACAGATGCAGCTACTGTGGATGGTTAATGGTACAAGTCGGGCCGAAACGTCCTCATAAGTTTATCTTCCCCTATCCGTAGGTTCTTTGTGTAATGTGGCATTTTATTGTCTCGAAGTTTCGCTCACTGGGAGCGAAATGTTGCCTCAATAAAATCTCACGTAGTTGCACTCATATCATTTTAACAAACATATTGTCGGTAATTCTGCCATTATTACTAAGCACTTTCATCCCTAAAATAGTGTGTATACCCTCGACGGGTATACACACTAAGTGTATATACCCTCGACGGGTATATACACTAAGAGACATTTACCTCTTGGCGTTTGTACCCAATATAGAAAGATATATGTGGTGAATATATATTTCTCTATATTTTACTTTCGGCCTCGGGTAAGTGCGTCAATTATGTAAGTGTCTGGTAGGGGGAAGGTGCACCTGTCGCTCAACCCTTCTCCCCAACTTAAATATAACTTTTCCGGCTTGTCGCATTTTAGACTATTAAATAGGACATTTCAGTCCGTGGTAAGGGACTTTAGGTTACAACTCTGTAATGTCCGAACTCCAGAGGCTTTTTTTTTTTGTTTAAAAACATTATAAAGGGAACAGTGTACTTGTCAAGAGGCCGTGAAAAGAAGTTGTAAAAGTTTACGTTGGAAGAAATTGTCTGGAGTGTCTTACTTTCTTGAAAATGCTGAGGCATCCACAAGATGGTGATTTGTCGTAAATATTTTATTCTCAGACACGGGAGTTGGTTGTGTGCTGGTTCTGACGCACAAAACACCGTGGGTGTCTTGTATTACTTGCAGTGCCTCTTACTCTTGTGTTTGTTGGGACGTTGCTGTGATAGCGACGTCATCATCCCCCGAACGAAACGCTGTCCTGAAGGCATCGTTTCACTTGGGCTAGAGCTCTACTCTGAGCGAAACATTGTCCCGATAGAAACTTGTTCTATATTATTGTGCCAACTCGGCACTGTCGGGTTTAAGCCTCTACATTCACTCTTATGCTTGAGGTTGTGTGTTGAAATATCACCATCTTCATTCTTAATAAGTTTGGTATTTTTTTAAAAATGGCATACGTGTCTAGCATACACACAATACACCACACAGCATGCGTCACTGACGCTCACTCTCCTCAATCTCGCCTCAGCCTCTAAAAGTTAAACACCACAGGGTTTTTTCCCTCAATACTTTGTGTGTGTTCTGGCCAGACAGCCGGCCGCTGGATCCTCTAATCCACCTGAGTGTGGGAATGAGCAGTGGTAGAGGGCGAATGGCACGTGATTGGTCCTTCGCCGCCCACCATACAGGAGGTTATAACCCAAGCCTTTGGATTCCCTGTCTTTTTCTTGTCAGTCAATCACCGTCAATAGATGTAATGACAAGTGAGCCTTCGAAGGTTGTCTGTCTCGTTGTTCATCATCAATGACAAGTGAGTTCAAGGATGTCTTGCCTCGTTGTTCATCGTACATGACAAGTCAGCCTCGAAGGGATGTCTTGTTCTCGTTGTTCATCAGTCACATGACAACTCAGCCTCCGAAGGGATGTCTTGTTCTCGTTATTCATCAGTCACATGACAAGTCAGCCTCAGAAGGGATGTCTTGTTCTCGTTGTTCATCAGTCACATGACAAGTGAGCTTCCGAAGGGTTGTCTTGTTCTCGTTGTTCATCAGTCACATGACAAGTGAGCTTCCGAAGGGTTGTCTTGTTCTCGTTGTTCATCAGTCACATGACAAGTCAGCCTCAGAAGGGATGTCTTGTTCTCGTTGTTCATCAGTCACATGACAAGTCAGCTTCCGAAGGGTTGTCTTGTTCTCGTTGTTCATCAGTCACATGACAAGTCAGCCTCAGAAGGGATGTCTTGTTCTCGTTGTTCATCAGTCACATGACAAGTCAGCCTCAGAAGGGATGTCTTGTTCTCGTTGTTCATCAGTCACATGACAAGTGAGCTTCCGAAGGGTTGTCTTGTTCTCGTTGTTCATCAGTCACATGACAAGTCAGCCTCAGAAGGGATGTCTTGTTCTCGTTGTTCATCAGTCACATGACAAGTCAGCCTCCGAAGGGATGTCTTGTTCTCGTTGTTCATCAGTCACATGACAAGTCAGCCTCCGAAGGGATGTCTTGTTCTCGTTGTTCATCAGTCACATGACAAGTGAGCTTCCGAAGGGATGTCTTGCTCTCGTTGTTCATCAGTCACATGAGTTACATCAAAGCCACACACTCATCAAGGAATCTGTCACCGGCTGTTTGACTTCTACTCTCGCACCTGTGACTACTAGGGTCCAGCCTCGGCTCCTGACCATCAACGAACACTTAAAACTGTGGCACCATTTTATAAATTGTAGAGTATACAATTTTGGTACTCTATACAATGTATACAGAACCAAAAGGTTGATTACCTAAGTGTATTTAGTTAATACACAATTCTATTCTAAATATATCTGTATTGACACTAGAAAGAAACATCTGTATTGTAGTCAAACCTTCACGTCAACATTGTTAATTCTAACGAATTACTCAACAGAAAATAACCATTAGATGGTTTACTGCTAGCTAGAGTACTGTTTAAAAAAAAAAACATTTAAAACATTGGCCAGCCAGGTAAAGTTGATGATTCCTGAGGTCAGGAATCATCGCCCCCGTGGCCCGGTCATAGACCAGGCTTCCTGATTGATGGTCTCATCAGTCAAGCTGTTGGTGCTAGCAGTATGCAGTCCTGCTGGCCAGGGGGGTTGCTGGAGGTACACATCAGTGCCAACCTGGCACTATATATTATGCTACAAATAAAACAGCCATTATTGACACTACATTGATGTATCAGGGTGTGGTACCACAGTCACACCACAGTCACACCACAGTCACACCACAGTCACACCACAGTCACACCACAGCTACACCACGGTCACACTACATCCACACCACAGCCACACTACAGTCACACCACAGTCACACCACAGCCACACCACAGCCACACTACAGTCACACTACAGTCACACTACAGTCACACCACAGCTACACCACAGTCACACCACAGTCACACTACAGTCACACCACAGCTACACCACGGTCACACTACATCCACACCACAGCCACACTACAGCCACACTACAGTCACACCACAGCCACACCACAGCCACACTACAGTCACACTACAGCCACACCACAGTCACACCACAGCTACACCACAGTCACACCACAGTCACACTACAGTCACACCACAGCTACACCACGGTCACACTACATCCAGACCACAGCCACACTACAGCCACACTACAGTCACACCACAGCCACACCACAGCTACACTACAGTCACACCACAGTCACACTACAGCTACACTACAGTCACACCACAGCTACACTACAGTCACACTACAGTCACACCACAGCTACACTACAGTCACACCACAGCTACACTACAGTCACACCACAGCCACACTACAGTCACACTACAGTCACACCACAGCCACACTACAGCTACACTACAGTCACACCACAGCACACACAGCTACACACAGCCACACCACAGCTACACGTACCACAGTCACACTACAGTCACACCACAGCCACACTACAGTCACACACAGCCACCACAGTACACCAGCTACTACAGTCACACTCAGTCACACCAGCCACTACAGCACACACAGTCACACCACAGCACACTACAGCACACTACAGTCACACCACAGCCACACTACAGTCCACTACAGTCACCACAGTCACACCACAGCCACACTACAGTCACACCACAGCCACACCACAGCCACACTACAGCCACACTACAGCCACACCACAGCCACACCACAGCCACACTACAGCCACACCACAGCACACCACAGCTACACCAGCACACCACAGCCACTAGTCACACAAGTATTCCCGTCAACCAAAGCCAATGGAATTCACAGGTGGCACTCTTATGACTTCCAGCCCCATCACCACTGGTGGGGGGCGGTGCCCCCTCCACCACTGATGGAGGCCTACAGCCAAGGTGGAGCAGCCACCTCTACCACATGATGGAGCAAGCTACACAAATCGGTGGGAGGTGGTTCCTCACCACTGATGGAGGAGGCTTCACCACCAACTGGTGGGGACGGTGCCCCCTCCACCATTGATGGAGGAGGCTTCACCACCACTGGTGGGGACGGTGCCCCCTCCACCATTGATGAAGGAGGCTTCTCCACCACTGATAGAGGAGGTTTCACCACTGATAATAGAGGAGGCTTCAGCACCACTGATGGAGGAGGATTCTTCACCACCACTGATGATGGAGGAGGTTTCACCACCACTGATGATGGAGGATTCTTCACCACCACTGATGATGGAGGAGGCTTCACCACCACTGATGATGGAGGAGGCTTCACCACCACTGATGATGGAGGAGGCTTCACCACCACTAATGATAGAGGAGGCTTCACCACCACTAATGATGGAGGAGGCTTCACCACCACTAATGATGGAGGAAGTTTCACCACTAATGATGGAGGAGGCTTCACCACCACTGATGATGGAGGAGGCTTCACCACCACTAATGATAGAGGAGGCTTCACCACCACTAATGATGGAGGAGGCTTCACCACCACTAATGATGGAGGAAGTTTCACCACTAATGATGGAGGAGGCTTCACCACCACTGATGATGGAGGAGGCTTCACCACCACTAATGATGGAGGAGGCTTTACCACCACTGAAGAAGGAGGTTTCACCATTGATAGAGGATGCTTAACCACCATTGATAGAGGCTTCACCACCATTGATAGAGGAGGCTTCACCACTGATGATAGAGAAGGCTTCCCACCACCACTGATGAAGAAGGCTTCACCATTGATGATGGAGGGGCTTCACCACTGATGATGGAGGAGGCTTCACCACCACTAATAATGGAGGAGGCTTCACCACCACTAATGATGGAGGAGGCTTAACCACCACTGATGAGGGAGGAGGCTTCATCACCACTAATGATGGAGGAAGTTTTACCACTAATGATGGAGGAGGCTTCACCACCACTGATGATGGAGGAGGCTTCACCACCACTGATGAGGGAGGAGGCTTCACCACCACTAATGATGGAGGAAGTTTCACCACTAATGATGGAGGAGGCTTCACCACCACTGATGATGGAGGAGGCTTTACCACCACTGATGAAGGAGGCTTCACCATTGATAGAGGATGCTTAACCACCATTGATAGAGGAGGCTTCACCACCATTGATAGAGGCTTCACCACCATTGAGAGAGGCTTCACCACCATTGATAGAGGGGTTTCATCACTGATGATAGAGAAGGCTTCCCCACCATAAATGATGAAGAAGGCTTCACCATTGATGATGGAGGGGCTTCACCACTGATGATGTAGGAGGCTTCCCCACTAATGATGGAGAAGGCTTCCCAACTAATGATAGAGGAGGCTTCCCCACCACTGATTATGGAGGATTCTTCACCACTGATTATGGAGAAAGCTTAATCACTCATGATGTAGGCTTCACCACCACTGATGATGATGGAGGCTTCACCACCTTTCTATGATACATTACTTCAGGTGTAACTGGGGAGGGTGAGTTTATATCTTCCTCGCCCCAGCCCCCTCAACCCCTCCCCATCTTTTTAACCAAGCGACCCTCTCCGTCCCTCCCTAGCCATCTAATCCAGCCCCACTCTCAGCCCTCTAACCCAGCCCCTTCTACTACAACCAAATTATCCAACTCCTTTTGCACACTTCTTTCCCCCGCCCTCCTTTCTTCATCCAACTCACCAGTCCCCTCTCCAGCCCCCAGCCTAGACCCCAGCCCAGCCCCCAGCCTAGACCCCAACCCAGCCCCCAGCCCAGCTTAGCTCTTCCACATAGCTAGGAAAATAATTTAAGAGTCAAAGAGCAGTGGAAAAAACTTGTATTTTGGACTCTAATGTCTGTAATTAGTCGTCTCTGTGACCCTTTGTGTGTGTGTATTGTGTGTGTGTGTGTGTGTGTGTTTGTGTGTGTGTGTGTATGTGTGTGTGTGTGTGTGTGTGTGTGTGTATGTGTGTGTGTGTGTGTGTGTGTGTGTGTGTGTGTTTGTGTGTGTGTGTGTGTGTGTGTGTGTTTGTGTGTGTGTGTGTGTGTGTGTGTGTGTGTGTGTGTGTGTGTGTGTTTGTGTGTGTGTGTGTGTGTGTGTTTGTGTGTGTGTGTGTGTGTGTGTGTGTGTGTGTGTGGGGTCACAGGGCTACAAGATGTAAGCTTCGCGGGGTCACATAAGATAATTCTATGTATATCAATAATACAAGAGGGAGTAAGAGCAGCAGCAGCAACAGCAGCAGCATCAGCGGCGGCAGCGGCGGCGGCGGCGGCGGCGGCGGCGGCGGCGGCGGCGGCGGCGACGGCGGAGGCGGCGGGGTCTAGGTCACGCTGATGGCTGCTGAAAATTCTCATAAAACCTGGAATTTATTTCACTAAGACTCTCCATGTGGACATAACACAATCCTGACAGAGTTGACTCTCAACTTGTCGTTCAATTTAATCTTCGGGCGACACCACGACAGGCTGCCGACAATGTGTAAAAAAAAAAAAGAGAGACGGCAGCAGTGACGACCTTTCTACAACGTTTCGCCCAACACTGAGACTTTTTTCAGGTCCTTTAAAATTGCAGAATAATAGTAGAAACCTTGTACAAAGTTATTTACCACAGTCGTATCTTTGTTGCCAATTCTTTCGATTCTCTAAACACTTGTGTAGTCTCCAGTGCTTCATTAATTCACCCTCTCGAAATGACGACGTTTCCTTTGTGTTGTTTACAAACAAGAGAGGTTTTCCACCCGAGGCGGTAACGTTTCCGGTTCCAGTCTGTCCAAAACTACGTGGTACGTCAGTCTGCCTTCGTGGTTTGTTTGACGGGTTCATCACTGTGTGGAGTTAGTGATTGTCCTGTATGTTTGACCTACTGTGTTGTGTTGCTGAGACTGTAATGTTAGACACTGTGTTGTGTTGTGTTGCTGAGACTGTAATGTTAGACACTGTGTTGTGTTGTCTTGCTGAGACTGTAATGTTAGACACTGTGTTGTGTTGTCTTGCTGAGACTGTAATGTTAGACACTGTGTTGTGTTGTCTTGCTGAGACTGTAATGTTAGACACTGTGTTGTGTTGTCTTGCTGAGACTGTAATGTTAGACACTGTGTTGTGTGTTGTGTTCTCTTAATGTAGTGCCAGCCTCCTCCCCAATACCCCCCTTCCCTTAACTCTCCCTTCACCCCACCCCTCCCCTCACCCTCCCCCTCCCCTCACCTCTCCCCTCACAAATAAAATAAAAAAAAGGGGGGGGGAAAGTGAGACATTTCCACGAGAAATTTCAGGAGGGAATCTTTTACGCGGGAGAGTTTACGCGGGAGAGTTTACGCGGGAGAGTTTACGCGGGAGAGTTTACGCGGGAGAATTTACGCGGGAGAGTTTACGCGGGAGAGTTTACGCAGAAATCATCTGCAGCGGGGAAAAAAAAAGTTTTAGCAGCAATAATATAGGGGGAAAAACACGTGTCCTTGCGAAAATCTTCAAGAAATCCCTAAAAAAAAAAAAAAATGTCAGTAAATGTTTTCTTCTGAGTTTTTTTTTTTGATGAAACGAGAAATTAGAGAAAAAACTTTTCCGAATTATATGTACAAAAAAATTGGTTATTGTAAACTATTTATTAATCCATTTCTTCTCTCGATCGAAAAAAATGGACATGCCAGATGTTACGGAAGTTTGAGAGAAGTGAGGAACCTCTCTCACACTCTCTCACTCTCACTCTCTCTCTCACTCTCACTCTCACTCTCTCACTCACACTCTCACTCTCACACTCTCTCACTCTCACACTCTCACTCTCACACTCTCACTCTCACACTCTCTCACTCTCACACTCTCACTCTCCACTCTCTCACTCACTCTCTCACTCTCACACTCTCACTCTCACACTCTCTCACTCTCACACTCTCACTCTCACACTCTCTCACTCTCACACTCTCTCTCTCTCTCTCGCACTCTCACTCTCACACTCACACTCTCACTCTCACACTCTCTCACTCTCACACTCTCTCTCTCTCACTCTCACACTCTCTCTCTCACTCTCACACTCACTCTCTCTCCTCACACTCTCTCCTCACACTCTCTCACTCTCACACTCTCACTTTCACTCTATGCGACGTATAGCTACGACGTCTTTATGTGAAATGAGCACTGTACTGATGGGAAGACGCAAGACGTAGAGTGACGTAGCAGAGAGCGTCACAGTGAGGGCTAGACGTAGAGTGACGTAGCAGAGAGCGTCACAGTGAGTGAAGGCACTAGGACAGGTGTGAGAGTTTCAACACAGTGTTGAGGGAATTGCCTGGTTCTCACGGTGAAACTTGTATTGTAACAAAGGGAGATGACCAGGGAGGAAATGTTGGTATTAATATGGACGTGAACTAGGATGTGGAGTGGTAGTGGACGGAGGGAGTGGAGGTGGGGGTGGAGGAGAAGTGGAAGGAGGGGATGGAGGGGCAGTGGAAGGAGGGGGTGGGGGTGGAGAGAGAGAGAGAAGGCGGGGAAAGGAGACTAGAACAGAGGGTGTAGTATGGGAGGGAGAGTGAGACAGATGGCAGCAGGGTGGTGGAGATGGCAGCACGGTGGTGGAGATGGCAGCACGGTAGTGGAGAAGGCAGCAAGGTGGTGGAGATGGCAGCACGGTGGTGGAGATGGCAGCACGGTGGTGGAGACGGCAGCACGGTCTTGGAGATGGCAGCACGGTGGTGGTGATGGCAGCACAGTGGCGGAGATGGCAGCACGATGGTGGTGATGGCAGCACGGTGGTGGAGATGGCAGCACGATGGTGGTGATGGCAGCACGGTGGTGGAGATGGCAGCACGGTGGTGGAGATGGCAGCACTGTGGTGGAGATGCCAGCACGGTGGTGGAGATGGCAGCACTGTGGTAGAGATGGCAGCACTGTGGTGCAGATGCCAGCACGGTGGTGGAGATGGCAGCACGGTGGTGGAGATGGCAGCACTGTGGTGGAGATGGCAGCACTGTGGTGGAGATGGCAGCACTGTGGTGGAGTGTATGTGTGTACTCGCCTAAAACGCCCCGAATTATTTGTGGGGGGATGGAGGTGTCGATACTTAGCTCCTGGCCCCGCCTCTTAGACCACATTGATCAGAATCACTGGCTTCTGGTCTCTTGGGCCTTATCAAATCTACTCTTGAAGCCGTGTAGTGAGTCTGCCTCAACTACCCTGAGACTAATGTAACTCTTCCTGCCATCCCTAGGGTTCATATGTGTCTTCAGCTTCCACCTGTGTCCCCTTGATCCTGGTCCTCTCAATTTAAAAATGTCTGCATCCCTATCATGTCTCCCTTTTTCTTTCTCTCTTTATGGCCGTCAGGTTCAGTTCCTTCAGCTCTCCTCATAGAGAATTCCTCTCATTTCCGGTACTAACCTTGTTGCAAACCTTTGGAGCTTTTCGAGGTTCTTCACGTGCTTGAGCAGGTGTGGGCTCCATGCTGGGGCTGCGTACTCAATGACTGGTTGAGCATATGTCATGTACAAGATTCTTTATTTAAGTTCCTGAATGCTATTCTGCTAATCTTGCATTTGAAGCTGGAGTTCACGGCTTATATGCAAGTGAGGTGTGTGTGTGTGTGTGTGTGTGTGTGTGTGTGTGTGTGTGTGTGTGTGTGTGTGTGTGTGTGTGTGTGTGTGTGTGTGTGTGTGTGGATCAGTAGACCACAAATACTGCTACGTTGTCCACTCTGACACCCACTGCAAGAATTACGAACCGAATACACACGCTCTAAATTGAGACCATCCATAACAGAGGTGACGTCGAGGCAAGTGGTCACAGCGTCAGCACTAACCACCTGATAACTTGGTCAGCACGGGCTGTAATTGCCTGCTGCTGCTCCGATATATATAGCCTCTGCCATCCTCAACAGTTTGTGGATTTGAGAAGTGTGATCAGGTTGACTAGGAAATTCCTAACCCATGAGGTGAGGAATAATACTGAATAATTCGTGAGTAGTCGAGAGGCCGGCCCATGAGCAGGGACTCAACCCCCCACAGCTGCAAGTAGGTGTTAACACATACACATGTACCCGCATATATACAAATTCACAAGTACAAACACTTGTATATATATATATATATATATATATATATATATATATATATATATATATATATATATATATATATATATATATATATATATATATGAACGTATGAGCGTGTCCTATATAAATATATCAAATATATTATTACCTATTAAAGCTTTACTTATATAAACTAGCGATAGCTAAGAGCATATAAACAAAGCCACTAGATTCCACAAACAATGGCGGCCATGTTGATGCTACGACACAAAATAACAGAACAAAAGTCAGTCCACACTGGTGACTCGCCGCTGCACATGAAAATTTATTCTGACATGCGAGTTGGGTGAAAAGATAATGGTAGAAGTAGTGATGCGAGGCGGAGAGAGAGAGAGTGATCAGTGCCTTGCTGTGTACTTCATAAACAATGAGTGTCTCCGCTGCTGCCTTGGCGGCGGTGAGGGTAAAGCTGGTGCTCTCTCAGCTGATGGTGAGATGTCAGTGTTTGTTATTGATGAGAAGGTGACGCTAGTGTCGCTCTGAATAAAAGAAGTGTTACACACACACACACACACACACACACACACACACACACACACACACACACATAAGGTAGACAGAGACAGGATGTTCCAGAGAGGGGACACAGAAACAAGGGGTCACAATTGGAAGTTGAAGACTCAGACGAGTCAAAGGGATGTTAGGAAGTATTTCTTTAGTCATAGAGTTGTCAGGAAGTGGAATAGTCTAGCAAGTGATGAAGTGGAGGTAGGAACCATACATAGCTTTAAGACGAGGTATGATAAAGCTCATGGAGCAGGGAGAGAGAGAGGACCTAGTAGCGGTCAGTGAAGAGGCGGGGCCAGGAGCTAAGTCTCGACCCCTGCAACCACAATTAGGTGAGTACACACACACAAACACACACACACACACTCACTCACACACACACACATACACACACACACATACACACACACACACACACACATATACACACACTTTGGGGTGAGTATAACGCCTAGCACGTCTCCGGAGGCACACATCAACCAGATAACTGCGGCAGCATATGGGCAACTGGCAAACCTAAGATTAGCGTTCCGTTACCTTAACAAGGAATCGTTGAAGACACTGTACACCGTGTACGTCAGGCCCATACTAGAATATGCAGCACCAGTCTGGAACCCACACCTGGTCAAGCACGTAAGGAAACTAGAGAAAGTGCAAAGGTTTGCGACAAGGTTAGTTCCACAACTCAGGGGTCTGTCCTATGAAGAAGGGTTGAGGGAAATAGGACTAACAACACTGGAGGAAAGAAGGGTCAGAGGAGACATGATAACGACATACAAAATACTGCGGGAAATCGACAAGGTAGACAGTGACAGGATGTTCCAGAGAGGGAACACAGAAACAAGGGGACACAACTGGAAGCTGAAGACTCAGATGAGTCAAAGGGATGTTAGGAAGCATTTCTTCAGCCACAGAGTAGTCAGGAAGTGGAATAGTCTAGAGAAAGATATAGTGGAGGCAGGAACCATACATAGTTTTAAGACGAGGTATGATAAAGCTCATGGAGCAGGGAGAGCAGATACCCAGTAGCGGACAGCGAAGAGGCGGGGCCAGGAGCTGAGTCTCGACCCCTGCAACCACAATTAGGTGAGTACCGCAGACCGCAGACCGCAGACGGAGTACAGTCTAGGGGGCCAGAGACTGCAAACCTCAATCAAGGAAAAAGATCTTGGGGTGAGTATAACACCAGAAACATCTCCTGAGGCGCACATCAACCAAATAACTGCTGCAACATATGGGCGCCTAGCAAACCTAAGAACAGCATTCCGACATCTTAATAAAGAATCGTTCAGGACCCTGTACACTGTGTACGTTAGGCCCATACTGGAGTATGCAGCACCAGTTTGGAACCCACACCTAGCCAAGCACGTGAAGAAGCTCGAGAAAGTGCAAAGGTTTGAAACAAGACTAGTCCCGGAGCTAAGGGGTATGTTCTACGAGGAGAGGTTAAGGGAAATCGACCTGACGACACTGGAGGACAGGAGAGATAGGGGGGACATGCTAACAACATATAAGATACTGAGAGGAATTGACAAAGTGGACAGAGACAGAATGTTCCAGAGATGGGACACAGTTGGAAGCTGAAGACTCAGATGAATCACAGAGATGTTAGGAAGTATTTCTTCAGTCACAGAGTGGTCGGGAAGTGGAATAGTTTAGAAAGTGATGTAGTGGAGGCAGGCTCCATACATAGCTTTAAGAAGAGGTATGATAAAGCTCATGGTGCAGGGAGAGTGACCCAGTAGAGGCCAGTGAAGAGGCGGGGCCAGGAGCTATGAATCGACCCC
>WNWK01000233.1:576140-634757 GCA_009830355.1 Cherax destructor | reverse complement strand
TTTCCTTAAGGGAGTAAATTGTCTGGTAATGGCACTTGAGCAGACTTCAGGAGTGAAGTTTTTACGAAACTCGGGGTCCACTGTACTCATACTGTAAATTACTTTAAAAAATGCTCAATGTTATTTTCTTATAAGATAATTTCAATTTTACTAATATGTTACCATCCTACTAAACACCTGTTACAATGTAATATCATCATATTGTAATTTGAACAATGTAATATCATCATACTGTATTGTAATTTGAACAATGTAATATCATCATATTGTAATTTGAACAATCTAATATTTAAATAAAACAAACTCAATCAATTTCTCTAATATTATGTACATAGTCTATAAGCCATTAGATTAGCTGCCCTTAATGCCATGGCATGTTAGTGGCTCTCCTTTCACTTCAGTTTATGATTGTAATTACAAAATCTATGTAAACTTGCAATGAAATAAAAATTCTATTCTATTCTATTCTAGTAATGCAATTTATTAACCCTTTGGTGGTCCACAGGCCCTCTCTGAAACTCGTTCTCAGGGTCCCAAATTTTTCGGAAAAAAAAAAATCTTATGAAATGATAGAGAATCTTTTTCCAATCACAACGACACCAAAATTATGAAATTTGATCGAAAACTAACGGAATTACGCTTTCACGAAGTTAGCGGTATCGATGACATTTACGCATCGGCGATTTCGCCCACTTTGAGCCCTATTTTCGACAAATTCCAATGTTTCAATCTACTAAACTTATAGCTATTTTGCTAGAATTCCATTTGTTCTATCAATTGAGTACAAGAAACAGCCAATTTACCGATTTCAACTACCCAATAAGGTGGTCAGAAATTCGCAATTTGGCCAATTTCACACAAATTTCAAAAGATGCCAATTTCAAAATAGGGTCCAGAATAAATGAGACAGACATTCCTGGTACTCAAATAACATTTTATCTGTTCATTAGTCATGTCTCCAGGCCCCTTTTACTTTCCATTTTGAATTTTTATTCTCACAAAAAATAAAAGATTTACTGTTATGTATACAACTGCATCATTGTAAAAATGGTATAAATAATATCAGCGCACTTGTGTAAGAATATTAGACTACCCAGTTGATGTGTATTGGACGCATGGCGTGATTTGTTTACTCTTGAACATAGGCAAAAATCGAACATTTTCGCTATTTCGCGCTCAGTTTCAAGGTGTACTTGTCATCGTGAAACCAGTCAAAATTATCTCTATTTCTGTAATATATCATCCATTCTATCAAATGAGACTAAGAAAACGAGAATACAAGCATAAATACCATACGAAAATAGACTGCAAAGTCGCCATTTTAAACCAAAAACACGGTCAGAGTTTTTTTCCTCATTATGCACTGTGTGGTGCAGGATTTTTTTTTTATACTGCGCACACTGACCCCACAGACCCATTCTGTCACATCTAGGCCTACCAGCCTGTTTCTGCTTGATTTGAGAGCTCTAGAATTTAGGCGTACTAGTACGACCAAAACCCTGGCGTGTAAGCCGTACTAGTACAGCCGAAACCCCGAAAGGGTTAAATCAGATTAAACAAATCTAATCAATTATTTGAGTTGCAATAACAGTTTATATGGTCATTAGATGAGTTACAAGGAGTACAAGAGTACATGAGAATGGATTTCTTTATTTTATTTGGTAATGCTGTAGAAACAAAGTTATCATATTGGTCAGAGAGCCTGTCATAAGTTCGAACCGTCGGTAAACGAATACGTTGCTAAGTGAGGAGAGGCTGTATATATTTATTTATTTTCAACATGTTGGCCGTTTCCCACCGAGGCAGGTGACCCAAAAAAGAAAAAAACACTTTTGCCATCATTCAACACTTTCACCCTCATTCACACATAATCACTGTTTTTGCAGAGGTGGTCAGATATGACAGTTTAGATGTCACTCCAAACAGCCAATATCCCGAAGTGCAGCTCGTCCAACAGCTAGTCAGGTCCCAAAAACCATACCATACGTCTCCATTCACTCCTATCTAACATGCTCACACATGCCTGCTACATTTTTTTAACACTGGTTATCTCCCACAAATGTAGGGAGACCCAAAAAAGAAGAACCACTTTCATCACTCTATCGATGTCTTGCCAGAGGCGTGTAGATACAACAGGTCAGATGCCCCTCCAAACTGCAAAATATCCTCACCTCTCCTTCAGAGTGCAGGCACTGTACTTCCCACCTCCAGGACTCTTGAGTTCAGATAACCGGTTTCCATGAATGAATGTATGTGTGTGTGTATGTATGTACAGTGGAACCATGGCTTACGAGTTTAATCCGTTACGTTACCTAGCTTGTAACCCGATCTGCTCGTATGCTGAGTCAATTTTCCTCATTTAAATTACACGTAATTGAAATGCCATTAATCCATTCCAGCTGAATTTCTGCTCTCAGGAGGCAGGACAAAATACTTTCAATATACAGTGGACCCCCGAGTTTCGTAAACCCCGGAAATCGTACATTTATGTAAGTATAATATTGTAAGTGTTTGTGGAAAAGTATTTTTGGGGGTCTGAAATAGACTAACCTATGTGACATTTTTCCTTAAGGGAGTAAATTCGTTCGGTAATGGCACTTGAGCAGACTTCAGGAGTGAAGTTTTTACGAAACTCGGGGGTCCACTGTAATGCTAATATCAACTCTTTGGCTTATTTATCTATCACAATTCATCTATTATGACATAATAAACAATATAAATAACATATTATTATTATAATCAAATAGAAGTATAAATAACATAGAAACCTGAAATATACTCTAGAATGAATAAAATATGTCATTATGTGACAAGTGGTGGTGGCCATTCCCGCTCTGAAAACATCTTCCCATGCTTTACTTCCATGAACATCATCCTCTTTTTCTTCTCAGCACTGTCCTTTGCACTTGCTTTCTTAGGACACATGGTTAGAAAAAAAGAAATTTGGCAAAAATAACTGCATGAAACGTAAGCAAAACACGAGAATTCCTTCCACCGCGAGGTAAGCACGTGCACTGGTGATGGTGAGCATTGTTGTGGTATTCGCTGTGCCATCCAGCGACAGCGTTCTGAAACGCACTTGTTATTATAGTATTATTATTATACGTATTATTATTATACTATTATATTATTATTATATTATTATTATAGTATATTATTACTATTATTATAATGGGGAAGCGCTAAACCCATAGGATTATACAGCGCCTGTGGGGGGGGGGGATGGAAGGTATTCAGGCTTAATTTTGGGAACTGTAGTACAGATACAATTCCCTAGATCAAGAGCCCCTCACCAGCGTCAAGGAACCTCCCTTGAGGGGGAAGCTCGCAACCTGAATTTTGGCTTGTATCCAGGAGCAAAAAATTGACCGAGCGACGGCTCGTATCCTGAAAAACTCGCATGGTGGGGCACTCGTAAGCTGAGGTTCCACTGTATGTATGTATGTGTATGTAGTACATGTATGTGTATATATGTGTGTGTGTGTGTGTACGTATAATATATATACAGTGGACCCAAAAGTAACAAGCACCCCGGAAATCGTACAATTATGTAATTATAATATTGTAAGTGCTTTTGTAAGTGTATTTTTGGGGGTCTGAAATAGACTAACCTACTTGACATTATTCCTTAAGGGAGTAAATTCGTTCGGTAATGGCACTTGCGCAGGCTTCTGGAATGAATTATGCTCGTTACTCGGGGGTCCACTGTACATTATATATACAGTGGACCCCCGGTTTACGTACTGCTCCAAACTCGAACAATTATGTAAGTGTATTTTTGTAAGTGCTTGTGTAAGTGTACTTTTGGGGGTCTAAACGGACTAATCTAATTTACATTATTTCTTATGGGAACAAAATCATTCGGTAACGGCACTCAAACAGCATTCTGGAACGAATTATGGCCATTAACCGAGGGTCCACTGTATGTATGTAAGTATGTATGTATGTATGTATGTGTATATAATATATATATATATATATATAAAATTGGGTTGTCTGAATGTGCGTGGATGTAGTGCGGATGATAAGAAAGAGATGATTGCCGATGTTATGAATGAAAAGAAGTTGGATGTCCTGGCCCTAAGCGAAACAAAGCTGAAGGGGTAGGCGAGTTTCAGTGGGGAGAAATAAATGGGATTAAGTCAGGAGTATCTGAGAGAGTTAGAGCTAAGGAAGGTAGCAATAATGTTGAAGGATCAGTTATGGAAGGAAAAGAGGGAATATAAATGTGTAAATTCAAGGATTATGTGGATTAAAATAAGGGTCGGATGCGAAAAGTGGGTCATAATAAGCGTGTATGCACCTGGAGAAGAGAGGAGTGTAGAGGAGAGAGAGAGATTTTGGGAGATGTTAAGCGAATGTATAGGAACTTTTGAACCAAATGAGAGAGTAATTGTGGTAGGGGACCTAAATGCTAAAGTGGGAGAAACATGCAGAGAGGGTGTAGTAGGTAAGTTTGGGGTGCCAGGTGTAAATGATAATGGGAGCCCTTTGATTGAACTTTGTATAGAAAGGGGTTTAGTTATAGGTAATACATATTTTTAGAAAAAGAGGATAAATAAGTATACAAGATATGATGTAGGGCGTAATGACAGTACTTTGTTGGACTATGTATTGGTAGATAAAAGACTGTTGAGTAGACTTCAGGATGTACATGTTTATAGAGGGGCTACAGATATATCAGATCACTTTTTAGTTATAGCTACAGTGGGAGTAAAAGGTAGATGGGATACAAGGAAAATAGAATCAGTAAGTAAAAGAGAGGTGAAGGTTTATAAACTAAAAGAGGAGGCAGTTAGGGTAAGATATAAACAACTATTGGAGGATAGATGGGCTAGTGAGAGTGTAGGCAATGGGGTCGAAAATGTATGGGGTAGATTTAAAAATGTAGTGTTAGAGTGTTCAGCAGAAGTTTGTGGTTACAGGCGAGTGGGTGCAGGAGGGAAGAGGAGCGATTGGTGGAATGATGATGTAAAGAGAGTAGTAAGGAGAAAAAGTTAGCATATGAGAGGTTTTACAAAGTAGAAGTGATGCAAGGAGGGAAGAGTATATGGAGAGAAAAGAGAGGTTAAAAGAGTGGTGAAGCAATGTAAAAAGAGAGCAGATGAGAGAGTGGGTGAGATGTTATCAGCAAATTTTGTTGAAAATAAGAAAAAGTTTTGGAATGAGATTAATAAGTTGAGGAAGCCTAGAGAACAAATGGATTTGACAGTTAAAAATAGGAGAGGAGAGTTATTAAATGGAGAGTTAGAGGTATCGGAAGATGGAGAGAATATTTTGAGGATTTGTTAAATGTTGATGAAGACAGGGAAGCTGTGATTTCGTGTGTAGGGCAAGGAGGAATAACATCTTGTAGGAGTGTGGAAGAGCCAGTTGTGGGTGTAGGGAAGTTCGTGAGGCAGTGGGTAGAATGAAAGGGGTAAGGCAGCTGGGATTGATGGGATAAAGATAGAAATGTTAAAAGCAGGTGGGGATATAATTTTGGAGTGGTTGGTGCTATTATTTAATAAATGTATGGAAGAGGGTAAGGACCTAGGATTGGCAGAGAGCGTGATTGTTCCTTTGTATAAAGGCAAAGGGGACAAAAGAGAGTGCAAAATTATAGGGAATAAGTCTGTTGAGTGTACCTGGTAAAGTGTATGGTAGAGTTATTATTGAAAGAATTAAGAGTAAACAGAAAGCAGGATAGCAGATGAACAAGGGGGCTTTAGGAAAGGTAGGGGTGTGTAGACCAAGTGTTTACAGTGAAACATATAGGTGAACAGTATTTGGATAAGGGTAAAGATGTTTTTGTGGCATTTATGGATTTGGAAAAGGCGTATGATAGGGTAGATAGGGGGCAATGTGGCAGATGTTGCAGGTGTATGGAATAGGAGGAAGGTTACTGAAAGCAGTGAAGAGTTTTTATGAGGATAGTGAGGCTCAGGTTAGAGTGTGTAGGAGGGAAGGGACTATTTCCAGTAAAAGTGGGCCTTAGACAAGGATGTGTGATGTCACCGTGGTTGTTCAATATATTTATAGACGGGGTTGTAAGAGAAGTGAATGCGAGGGTCTTGGCAAGAGGTGTTGGGCTAAAGATAAAGAAGCAAATACAAAGTGGAGTTGTCACAGTTGCTTTTGCTGATGACACTGTGCTTTTGGGAGATTCTGAAGAGAAGCTGCAGAGGTTGGTGGATGAATTTGGTAGGGTGTAAAAGAAGAAAATTGAAAGTGAATATAGGAAAGAGTAAGGTGATGAGGATAACAAAAGAATAGGTGACGAAAGATTGGATATCAGATTGGAGGAGAGAGTATGGAGGAGGTGAATGTATTCAGATATTTGGGAGTGGACATGTCGGCGGATGGGTCTATGAAGGATGAGGTGAATCATAGAATTGATGAGGGGAAAAGGGTGAGTGGAGCACTTCGAGTCTGTGGAGACAAAGAACCTTGTCCATGGAAGTAAAGAGGGAATGTATGAGAGTATAGTTATACCAACGCTCTTATATGGGTGTGAAGCATGGTGATGAATGTTGCAACGAGGAGAAGGCTGGAGGCAGTGGAGATGTCATGTCTGAGGTCAATGTGTGGTGAATATAATGCAGAGAATTCGGAGTTTGGAAATTAGGAGGAGGTGCGGGATTACCAAAACGATTGTTCAGAGAGCTGAGGAGGGGTTGTTGAGGTGGTTTGGACATGTAGAGAGAATGGAACGAGACAGAGTGACTTCGAGAGTGTATAAATCTGTAGTGGAGGGAAGGCGGGGTAGGGGTCGGCCTAGGAAAGGTTGGAGGGAGGGGTAAAGGAAGTTTTGTGTGCGAGGGCTTGGACTTCCAGCAAGCATGTGGAGCGTATTTGATAGGAGTGAATGGAGGCATATGGTTTTTAATACTTGACGTGCTGTTGGAGTGTGAGCAAAGTAACATTTATGAAGGGATTCAGGAAACGGCAGGCCGGACTTGAGTTCTGGAGATGGGAAGACAGTGCCGGCACTCTGAAGGAGGGTGTTAATGTTGCAGTTTTATAACTGTAGTGTAAAGCACCCTTCTGGCAAGACAGTGATGGAGTGAATGATGATGAAAGTTTTTCTTTTCGGGCCACCCTGCCTTGGTGGGAATCGGCCGATGTGTTAATAAAATAAAAATATATATATATATATATATATACAGTGGTACCTCGACTTACGATATTTTTCATTCCAGAATGCTGTTCAAGTGCCATTACCAAACGAATTTATCTCCTTAAGAAATGTTGTAAAATAGACTAGTCCTTTTAGACCCCAAAATTACACTTACAAAAGCATTTAAAAAATAAACTTACATAAAAGGGTGAGTTTGGGACCATCGTAAGTCGAGGACCACTGTATATATACAGTCATCCTCGGTTTTCGGTTTTAATCCGTTCCAGATGGATCGGCTAAAACCAAAATCGCGAAAACCAAAACTATTTTCCCCATAAGAAATAATGGAAATTCAATTAATCCGTTTCAGAAACCCAGAAGTTTGGAAAAAAATTTTGGGGGCCTTAAAGATAGATTTACATGCACAAATGAATGAAATGAATGTGGCACTTACCCTTACTGAAGACTGATGGTGTTTGATGGAAGAGAGATAGGAGGAGAGGGTAGAAACCCTACTTTTTGAAGGGGAATCCCCTCCATAAGGACTCTAGGTAACAAGTCCTCATCTGGGGTCACTTCCCTTCTTTGTCTTTTAATCCCACTAGGACCAGCTTGTGATTCACTGCACACCTGTGGCACTAAATATCTCTCCAGAGAGCTCTGTATCTGGCGGCTCTTTAAAATGTCCCTAAAATGGGACATGGAATTGTCATTGTAAAAGTAGCCACTGTGTATGCCAGTTCGCTTCTTGAAGTTTTCGAACCAGCCTTTGCTGGCCTTAAATTCATCAACCTCAACACTGGTTCCAGGCATTTTCTTTACAAGATCGGCATGCAACAGCCTTGCTTTTCACATATGATGGATTGCACAACACTATCACCCGCTAGCAGTTTTTGGTTTATCCACACCAATAACAATTTCTCCATATTTTCCATTGTTTGTGATCTCTGTTTCGTTATCGTATTCACCCCTTTCGCAACATTAGCTTCCGTGATTTCCTTTCTCTTTGCCACAATGGAACTGATGGTTGATGGGTTTTTCTTGTATATCCTGGCGAGCTCGGCAATACGTACACCACTATCATATTTTTCTATTATTTCTTTCTTCAGTTCTATTGTGTTCCTCACTTTCTTTACCAAAGAACTGGCACTAGGAGCTTTCTTTGGGCTCATGGTAGCTTATTTAGTAGTCACACACAATAATCAAGGGCCAAAAACAATGAATTGTTAATAAATGTTTTGTATAAACTCCTGGGGAGATGTTCACTCAAGCGTAAACAATGCTAGACTGCGTGGCAATGTGCGTGGGAGGTGCGTGGGTGGCGGGCCTACGGCCTTTGTATGTGCGCGGCACTAGTGGACAGGTCCCATACGATCGGCGAAAACTAAAATAATCGGCGAAACTGAGCCAAATTTTCCCTGAAAAAGTCGGTGAAAACCAAAATCGGCGATAACTGGGACAAGCGAAAACCGAGGGATGACTGTACAGTGGTACCTCGACTTACGATATTTTTTCATTCCAGAATGCTGTTCAAGTGCCATTACCAAACGAATTTATCCCCATAAGGAATGATGTAAAATAGACTAGTCCTTTTAGACCCCCAAAATTACACTTACAAAAGCATTTAAAAAAATAAACTTACATAAAAGGGTGAGTTTGGGGACCATCGTAAGTCGAGGTACCACTGTATATATATACATATATACATATATACATACATACATGAAATTCGAAATTCTGTATTCTTGACTAATGATTTGTGATTGTACGATATCAAAACTAATTTATGTGTACTATGGATCAGCAACACTAAAGCGTTGAGATTACCGATAAAAAGGTTACATGCTATCTTTTCGTCACTCTTTATTTAATTTTAATAGTAACTACAGTTATGTGGTACACAGTCAGGCCATGTTATTTCCAAGGCTCTAGCTGGTCTCTCTGGTCTGTCTGCTGATACTCAATTCCATCTCTGAAAATATTTCAGTGTTTTTATTAGTAATGTGTGTAAATTGCGTTGAGGATAGTTGTTAGAGTCCCCTTTGAATTTATTAACAAGTTGAAGCCTCTATAACATGGTTTGTCACTGGTAATAGCTTTTAATATATAATGGATGTTTTTTGTTTTATTCCCTAAGCATAATTTAAATTATTGAAACTGGTGTTGATGCAGGTAAGCTTTAACTAGTGATCAGTTCTTGATATTATCACTGGAGCAGGTACTGGAAGAAGGGTAGGAAGCAAGGAATGTTAATGGAATAAGTGAAGGCAGTAGTGAATGTTGTTCAAATAAATACAACAGTTAATGGCACTGGAGCATGTGAAGGCAGCAACAGGTGGCATTGGCACATCATACAGTAGTAGCAGTACATGGTAATACAATGTAGAGACAGTATTTGATGATATATTGAATGAATATAGGCAGGCAGTAGCTACAGTAAAAAAAAAAAATTATATTTATGGTTATGTGTTACCACATCAATTCTCAAGGCTAGCATTCTTGTGAGACAAGCATCAGTTTCTTACCTTTCTGTAAAATAATTTTTCACAAGCAAATAAAATCTCAAGCCATGAACATTCTTAACTCTTCCAATACAATCCATCTTCAGGTTGACTCTGATGAAGGCAATTTTGTGCTTTACTGGAGCCACCCTCCCTTTTTTTGGAGTAAGTTGAATTATTTACTATTCCCAAGGTGTTGTATGGTTGTTGTAAAATGGTAGTACTGTTTACACAGATATGACGACTCAGTATGCGGGTTTTATTCAGATGTTTCTTTCTCTTAAACTGTTAGTATTGTACTGTACAGCCATACAACACCTTGGGAGTGGGAGGTAACCAGGTTTGGTTCAAGAAAAAGAAGTGTTTCCAGTAAAGCATAATAGTACCTAAATCTGAAATAAACTGAAAATAAACTTTAATGGTAGTGTTAGGAATGTTCATGGATTAAGATAGATATTTAATTGGTTTGTTATTTTTTTTTTAACACACTGGCTGTCGCCTACCAAAACTTTCATCATTCACCATAATTTACTCCATCACTGTCTTGCCAGAGCCATGCCAATATTAAGATCCCCCTCCAAACTGCAAATATTCCCACCCCTCCTTCAGAGTGCAGGCACTGTACTTTCCACCTCCAGGACTCAAGTCCGGCTAACCAGATGCTTATTTTTAGTAATTTATACAGGAAAGGGGGTTACTAGCCTCTTGCTCCTGGCATCTTAGTCAGTTGTCATAACATGCTTTGCTTACAGAGGAAGGAGTCTTATTTCACTTACCCGTAGAGATGAAAGGAAACAAATAAGAACAAGAAACTCTTAATAGAAGAAAACTCAGATGGTGTATATACATATGCGTGTACATGCATGTGTAGTGTGACCTAAGTGTAAGTAGAAGTAGGAAGATGTACCTGTTATATAAAACTGTGTTTAAAAAAATACTGAGATGCTTGTCTTATGTCTTAGAAGAACACAACCCTTGAGAATCAATACAAGATAGTAGTTACTGGCTGAGTTTGAGTTTGACAATTGAAATATCTTCCAGCACAGGTACAATGTATAGTATTAACCCTTTCAGGGTCCAAACCGTAGTTCTACGTCATGAGCTCAGCTCACTCAGATAAGCTGCGAGCAGTAAATTTGGGCCTGGATATGAGAGAATACATCTATGTGGTAAGTGTGCACACAGTGCATAATAAGAGAAAAAACTGAAACCGTAATTTTCGATTAAAACAGCGACTTTGCAGTGTTTTTCGTGTACTTTTTATAGTTGTATTTGCGATTTCTTGATCTCATTTGATAGAATGGAAGATATATTACAGATATAGAGATGATTTTGATTGGTTTTAGTATTGGAAATGGCTTGAAACTGAGCTCAAAGTAGCAGAAATGTTAAATTTTTGCCAATGTTCATGAGTAAACAAATGACCTCACACGTCTAATACACGCCAGCTGGTGGGTCTAATATACGTTCACAAATGTGGTGATATTATTTGTATAATTATTACAATATTGCATAACAGTAAATCTTTCATTTTTTGGTTTGAATAAAAATTCATTATGTGAATAAAAAAAAAATGAAATTCATTTGTAAAGACTGAAAACGTAACTAATGAACAGAGGAAATGTTAGTTTAGTGCCAGGAATGCCTGCATTGATTATTCTGCACCCTATTTTGAAATTGGAATATTTTGAACTTTGAGTTAAATTGGCTAAATTACCAATTTCCAATCACTTTATTTTGTAGTTGAAACAGTTTGACTGGGCGATTTCTTGTGCTCAATCGATAGAAGTAATACTAGTGAAATTGGCTAAATTACCAATTTCCAATCACTTTATTTTGTAGTTGAAACAGTTTGACTGGGCGATTTCTTGTGCTCAATCGATAGAAGTAATACTAGTGAAATAGCAAAGAATTTGGTCAACTGGAATAATGTAATTGGCCTAAAATGGGAGTCAAAGTTGGCAAAATCACCGATGCGTAAATATCGCTGACGCATCAAAATTCGCGAGAGCATAATTTTGTCAATTTTCAATCAAATTTTGTACCTTTTGTTTTATTACCTTCAGAAAAAGATTCTCTACCATTTCATAAGAAAAAATAAGATTTTTTTTTTTAAAATTCTTGGACACTGGCACACCACTTCCAAAAATGGCCTTGGACCCTGAAAGGGTTAAGCAATGGATTTTTGGACATCAGAATAGATCCTAATATTGCAGTTTACACTTTGTGTAAACCACTTCTGGTATTGGCCTTCAGAGATTCATACACTGATGACAAAGAAATTATTGAAATCTTAAAAGAACAGTATGAATCAATATTCATTTATTCTTTTGATGTTATGAGAGTTGAAGATCTGGATATTTCTTTCATAAACTCCACCCAACCAACAAGTTATGTTATCTGATGTTGGTACAGATCTCGCAGACTTCGAAAGAGAAAGACTTGCTCACACATGCAGTATTTGGGCTTCATTCCTGGAATGTAGCATTTGCAAAGAAATACAGAGTGCCACAAGCACATGCACTCAATGTTTTTTGGAGAATCTTAGATTCAGGTGGAATCCCAGAGGCCTTAAAAGTACAGGAGACAGCATTATCTTACAGACCAACAACACTCGTACATAAAAAGCTCTGAAAATGTGCCAGATACCAAATTATTGGTTTTATGGAGAAACATGAGTTACACAACCAAAATTAACATAGAATTAGAGCAGGAATATCATGCCTATCACATATCTTATTAGATTATTTTGACAAAATTACAGAGGCCCTGGAAGGAAAGCAAAATACTGATGTGACCACAGATTTTTCAAAAACATTTGACTAATGTGACCATGGAGAGAGAGAGCCTAAAATTAGGGCAATAGGAATAACAGTACAAGTAGAATGATAGATATTCATTTTCCTAACAAACAGAACACAGAGTAGTAGTAATACAGTGGACCCCCGAGTTTCGGTCATAATTCATTCCAGAAGGCTGTTCAAGTGCCATTACCGAACGAATTTGTTCCCTTAAGGAAAAATGTAAATTAGATTAGTCCTTTCAGACCCCCAAAAATACACATACAAAAGCACTTACAATATTAAACTTACATAATTGTTCGATTTCCGAGGAAACTCAGGGGTCCACTGTAGTAGTAAACAAAAAAATCTAGTTTAAGCAAAGTAAAAAGTTAAGTACCAGAATGCACAGTCCTGGCATCTTTGCTGTTTCTCATCTTCTAGCAGAACGATAAACACTGACTACAGTTTCACACCCTTGGCAGATGATACCAAAATAAGCATGAAAGTTGCCTTAGTAGAAGATAAAAACATTTGCTATCGGATATCAACAGTCTTCCAATGGGCAAATGAAAATAACATGACATTCAGTGGTGATCAAGTCCATTTGCTTTGATAATGAAAGAATGAACTCAAAAAGAGCACAAAATGCAGGCAGATTATATCATAGAATATAAGATATGGTTTAAGACTTAGGAATAATGTCATATGATCAGTCATTTAGAAAACATAATAAAGCATATGCAGCAAAGACCAGAAATTTGACAGTGTGGATAATGAGAACTTTAAAAGCAAGAGAAATATGCCAATGATGGTACGTACTATTTAAATCACTAGTACTCTCACATCTAGAATATTAAATTATTCTGTGATCACATCTCGGTTCAAGGCTGGAGAGAGATCAGAGCTGGAAAATGTAGAGATCATTTACTGCTCACATAGCCAATAAAGCAGTTAAACTACTGAGAACACCTAAAATTACTTGGAATGTACAGTGGACCCCCGCCTAACGAGCAAAATTCATTCCAGAAGCCTGCTCAAGTGCCATTACCGAACGAATTTACTTCCTTAAGAAATACGTAATGTCACGTAGGTTAGTCAGACCCCCCAAAAATACACTTCCACAAGCACTTACAATATTATACTCACATAAGTGTACGATTTCCGGGGTGCTCGTTAGGCGGGGGTCCACTGTACTCTGGAGCAGAGAAGAGATGCCTGATCTTGTATACCTGGAAGATACTGAATCTACTCACTACCATAACTACTTACAGGAGTGAGAAACAAGGTAGGAAGTGTAAAATAAATCTAGTGAAAAGCAGAGGTGCCATAGACACAATAAGAAAATAGTGCCAGCATTTGAAGTCTAAGACTTTTTCAGCCTTTTATCTACAGCTATCAGAAAGTTTATCAGAGCAAATACAGACATGAAAGTGGATCACTACTGCCATCAAGTGCGAGATTAACCATGCTCTTGTGGCTATGTGGCAGCATGTTGCAAACAGCAAAAGACTGCTTGAACAGGCAGCCAACAAAGAAGCCTGACCAAAGGCTGAACTGTGAGGGTAGAAAACCCTCAAAATCGGTCATAGTATACCCTCATATATAAAATGTACTGCACTACCTGTAGGAGTACATTTATATATGAGGGTTACACCACTTACAAAGTATGTATTATTTAATTTTTTTAAAGGGTTGGCCTGTACATCACAGAGTCACTTATATGCTCAGAACTACTAAATGCCACAAATGATGTAGTTGAAATTTTGGCAGTAAATATCAAGAACCAAAACCTGGTCATTGTGGTTGTATACAAGCCTCCAGATGCAACTTCCCAATAATTCCAGGAACAGCTTCTGAAAATTGATCACAGTCTGGAAAATCTTCCAGCTCCTACCCTAAACATCTTGCTCCTGGGGGATTTCAGTCTAAGGCACCTAAAATGGAGGAATGTAGCAAATAATATTGTAGCAGAGATAACACCAGGAGGCAGCTCAGATGAAAACTCGCACACACACAAGTTTTTAAATCTCTGCACCAAATTCACCTTAAACCAGCAAATAATAGAGCCTACAAGATTGGAGAATACACTGGACCTCATCTTCACTAACAATGATGATCTGATACGTAATATTACTATATAAAAAATAATATACAGTGGTCCCTCGGTTTTCGTGCATCTACAAACTCGAACATTTATGTAAGTGTATTTTCGTAAGTGCTGTTGGGGGTCTGAAATAGACTAACCTACGTGACATTATTTCTTAAGGAAGTAAATTTGTTCGGTAATGGCACTTGAGCAGCATTCTGGAACGAATTTTCGGCGAAAACCGAGGGACCACTGTACTCGGATCACAACATAATAGAGGTACAGACATGTATGCGCGGGGCCCCAGACCGACAAAATGTTATCAGTCACGAGGGAGCCTTCACCAAATTCAACTTAAATAACAAAAACAAAAGGTGGGACCAAGGAAACCAGGTCCTAAGTGATATAAACTGGGAAGATAGCCTAAGCAACACAGATTCAAACCTATGTCTAGAACAAATTAACTCTGTGGCACTCGCAGTATGCTTAATGCATATTCCTTTAAGAAAAAGGAGGAGATGTAAACTAGAAAGAGAAAGGCGCTCCCTATACAAGCGAAGGCAAAGAATAACAGAGTGGCTAAAAGAGACCAATATACAGTGGACCCCCGGTTTTCGTGATTTTTTTCGTTCCAGAATGCTGTTCAAGTGCCATTACCAAACGAATTTATTCCCATAAGGAATAATGTAAAGTAGACTAGTCCTTCTAGACCCTCAAAAATACACTTACAAAAGCATTTACAAAAATCCACTTACATAATTGTTCGAGTTTGGAGCATCACGAACACCGGGGGTCCACTGTATCTGTATCTGTAATACGTAGGGAGACACTGGTCAGGGAAATAGCAAACATCAAACTAAAGTTTAAGGAATCTTACAGGAGCCAAGATACGCGAGAAGAACTAAAAGCCATAAATGAAATTGAAAGAAACCCAAAATATTTATTTTCTTATGACAAATCAAAGTTGCGAACAACATCCAGTATTGGGCCCCTACTTAACCCTTTCGGGGTTTTGGTCGTACTAGTACGTCTTACGCACTGGGGTTATTGACGTACTAGTACGCCTAAATTCTAGCGCCCTCAAATCAAGCAGAATCAGGCTGTTAGGCCTAGATGTGATAGAATGGGTCTGTGCGGTCAGTGTGCGCAGTATAAAAAAAATTCCTGCACCACACAGTGCATAATGAGGAAAAAAAACTCCAACCGTGTTTTTTGTTTAAAACAGCGAATTTGCAGTCTATTTTCGTATGGTATTTATTGTTGTATTCTCGTTTTCTTGTTCTTATTTGATAGAATGGAAGATATATTACAGAAATAGAGATGATTTTGATTGGTTTGACAATAACAAATACCTTGAAATTGAGCCCAAAGTAGCGAAAATGTTCGATTTTTGACGATGTTCAAGAGTAAACAAATCACACCATGCGTCCAATACACATCAACTGGCGAGTCTAATATTCATGCACAAGAGTTCTGATATTATTTATACCATTCTTACAATGATGCAGTTGTATACATAACAATAAATCTTCTATTTTTTTGTGAATAAAAATTCAAAATGGAAAGCAAAAGTAATGTAAGAGGGGCCTGGAGACGTAACTAATGAACAGAGATGATGTTATTTTAATGCCAGGAATGTCTGTCTTGTTTATTATGGATCCTATTTTAAAATTGGCATCGTTTGAAATTTGTGTGAAATTGGCCAAATTGCCATTTTCTGACCACTATTTTGGGTAGTTGAAATTGGTAAATAGGCGGTTTCTTGTACTCAATCGATAGAAGAAATGTAGTTCTAGCGAAATAGCTATAATTTTAGTAGACTGAAACATTGCAATGTGCCGAAAATAGGGCTCAAAGTGGGCGAAATCGCCGATGCGTAAGTGTCATGGCTACCGCTAACTTCGCGAAAGCATAATTCCGTTAGTTTTCAAATTTCATAATTTTTGTGGCGTTATGATCGGAAAAAGATTCTCTATCATTCCATAAGAAATTTTTTTTTTTTTTTTAATTCGTGGACCCTGAGAACGAGTTTCAGAGACCCCCCTTGGACCCCCAAAGGGTTAAACAAGATGGGTCCTACACAGATGACAGCAAGGAAATGAGTGTTCTACCCAAGTCCCAATATGACTCAGTTTTTAGCGAGCCGCTAACAAGATGACCTAAATTAATTTTTTATGAGAGAGACAGAATTTGGTAGACTTGAACCTATCTGATATTATCCTGATGCAAATGACTTCAAAAAGCTGATAAATGACATGCCCATGCACTCTGCCCTAGGCCCTGACTCATGGAACTCCGTGTTCATCAAGAATTGCAAGAAGCCCCTATCATGTAGCATGGACACAAGGGTCATCCCAAAGCTGCTAAAAACAACAGACATAGCCCCACTCCACAAAGGGGGCAGTAAAGCAATAGCAAAGAACTACAGACTGATAGCTCTAACGTCCCATATCATAAAAATCTTTGAAAGGGTTCTAAGAAGCAAGATCACCACCCATCAGTTACACAACCCAGGGCAACATGGGTTTAGAGCAGGTCGCTCCTGTCTGTCCCAACTACTGGACCACTATGAGAAGGTCCTGGATGCTCTAGAAGACAAACAAAATGCAGATGTAGTACATATACACAGACTTTGCAAAAGCCTTTGACAAGTGTGACCATGGTGTAATAGCATACAAAATGCGTGATAAAGAAATAACAAAAAAAAGCTGGTAGATGGATCCATAATTTCCTAACAAATAGAACACAAAGAGTAGTAGTAAACAGAGTAAAGTCTGAGGTGGCTATGGTGAAAAGCTCTGTTCCACAAGGCACAGTAATTGCTCCCATCCTGTTCCTCATCCTCATATCTGACATAGACAGGGATGTAAGCCACAGCACCATGTCTTCCTTTGCAGATGAGACCCGAATTTGCATGAGTCTCCTCCATTGAAGACACCACAAGACTCCAGGCGGACATCAACCAAATCTTAAATGGTCTGCAGAAAACAATATGAAGTTCAATGATACGAAATTTAAATTACTCCGATATGGAAAACATGAGGAAATTAAAACTATATCAGATTATAAAACAAATTCCAAACACACAATAGAGAGAAAATTAATGTAAAAGACCTGTGAGTGATCATGTCAGAGGATCTCACCTTCATAGACCATAACAGTGTATCAATAGCATCTGCTAGAAAAATGGCAGGATAGATAATGAGAACCTTCAAAACTAGGGATGCTAAGCCCATGATGACATTCTTCAGGTCACTTGTTCTACTTAGGCTGGAATATTGCTGCACACTAACAGCACTTTTCAGGGCAGGTGAAATTGCTGACCTAGAAAATGTACAGAGAACCTTTACGGCACACATAACTGCGATAAAACACCTCAATTACTGGGAACACTTAAAGTTCCTCAACCTGTACTCCCTAGAATGCAGGCAGGAGAGATACTTGATTATATACACTTGGAAAATCCTAGAGGGATTAGTACTAAACTTGCACACGAAAATCACTCCCTATCAAAGCAAAAGATTTGACAGACGATGCAACATCCCCCCAATGAAAAGCAGGGGTGTCACTAGCACAATAAGAGACAACACAATAAGTGTCAGCAGCCCAAGACTGTTCAACTGCCTCCCAGCATACATAAGGGGGATTACCAATAAACCCCTGGCTGTCTTCAAGAAAGCGCTGGACAGGCACCTAGAGTCAGTACCCGACCAGCTGGGCTATGGTTCGTACGTCGGGTTGCGTGCGGCCAACAGTAACAGCCTGGTTGATCAGGCTCTGATCCACCATGAGACCTGGTCACAGACCGGGCCGTAGGGGCATTGGCCCCCAAAACCCTCTCCAGGTATACAGTTCAGTGGACCCTTGAATTTCATGATTAATCCATTATAGAGAGTCCACCGAAAGTCAAAATTCACGAAAATCAAAACCGTTTTCCCCATAAGAAATAATGTAAATCCAATTAATCCGTTCCAGACACCCAAAAGTATTAAAAAAAAAATTTTTTTTTACATGAAATGTACATTTATCTACACAGAAAATAATGAGACATGAAGAATAAAACAATAATAACATGACACTTACCTTTATTGAATACTCTTGTTAATGTATTGAAAACGGGAGGAGGGGAGAGGATGGACAAATTACTGTTTGGAAGGGAAATCCCATTCCATAAAGACTTCAGGTACCTAGTCCTTTTTCGGGGTTACTTCCCTTTGTTTTTTAATGCCACTAGGACCAGCTTAAGAGTCACTGGACCCCTGTCGCACAAAATATTGGGGGAGGAATTGTTCAGCCTTTACATAGTCTTTGAATTCCTTCACACATTTTTCAGCCGCATGTTTGTCTGAACTTGCAGCCTCACCATGCCTTACAACACTGTGTATGCCACTTCGCTTCTTGAAATTTTCGAACCAGCTTTGCTGGCCTTAAATTCACCTACATCAGCACTCGTTCCAGGCATTTTCTTTACAAGATCGGCATGTAACTGCCTTGCCTTTTCGCAAATTATTTACTGCATAACACTATCTCCTGCTAACTGTTTTTGGTTGATCCACACCAGCAACAACTTCTCAACATCTTTGATTATTTGCGATCTCTTTTTCGTTAGCATATTCACCCCTTTCACAACATCAGCTTCCTTGATTTCCTTTTTCTTCGCCATGATGGAAGTGATGGTTGAATGGGCCTTCCCATACATCCTGGAGAGCTCAGCCACACGCACTGCACTTTCATATTTTTCTATGATTTCTTTCTTTACTTCTATTGTGTTTCTCACTTTCTTTACCAAAGGGCTGGCACTAGGAGCTTTCTTTGGGCCCATGGTGGCTTATTTAGTAATTGCAAGCACAAAAACAATGGATTATTAAGAAATGTATCGTATGAACGTGTGAGGTGATCGTCACACGCCGAGATACAATGCCAGACTAACTCTGATTGGTGTCTGGGAACTTTTGCGTGCCCGCGGTGGCTGGGAGGCCGCCCGGAGGTGGCCTCCTAGCCGAATTCTAAGCCAAATCACAAAAATCAAGGCAATATTTTGACGAAAAAAGTTGCCGATAACCAAAATTGACGATATTCAAGGGTCCACTGTATTTATAAAAAAATATGAAGCTTCTCTAATGATAATGCTCAGTTTGCCTACAAAAATAAACTTGTGGGCATTCAAAAATTTTTGGTTTTCAAATACCGAGCACTATAATATACTAGTATAAAAATTAAACAATCACACACAATTCCATGTACTGCAAGGATATTTCTGAGTGTGCACTAACTTTCAGCTGAGTTCAAACCTATCACCAGCATATCTTGCCACCCTGGACAATATTACATCTATCAATTAAGAAAAACACCCGCAAAACAGCCGGGCATCCTTGACCCTTTCAATTGGCTGCTAAAACCATTTTATGAAAACAAATTTAAGTCTGATTGAGATTTTAATTAAGAAGTCACACATGTCAAAAATGCTTGACGAAAGGGGTTCAGATCCTCATTCCAGCTACAAACCAAACCTATTTGGACTCCTCCTCCTCTTTATTTTATGCTCCTCTGTTTTGCTAAACTATTTTGTGACACTATGATATACGACAGTGGACCCCAAGTTTCGTAAAACTTCACTCCTGAAGTCTGCTCAAGCGCCATTACCGAGCAATTTACTCCTTAAGGAAAATGTCACGTAGGTTAGTCTATTTCAGACCCCCAAAAAAACACTTCCACAAGCACTGACAATATTATACTTACATAATTGTACGATTTCCGGGGTTTACGAAACTCGAGGGTCCACTGTACATGTACATACATGCATGTGCACTGACGTTTAGTTTTAAATTGTTAACCTATATAGTTTAGGAGTTTATAAACTCATTATTAATATTACTTGAGTCTGCATTAAGTTTGTATTTAACACAATCCTGTTGCTTCACTCAGCCTTGGCATTAGTTTGCAGTTTTGCTGAACTTGATGCAAATGTAATGTATAATCATCCTCGAAATAAAGGTAGATGAAATACCATATTTTCCATTATGAGACATGATTTTTTCCCAAAAAGCAGTGAATTTCTTATACAACTTATAAAAAAAATATTACTAAGGAGATAATGAAAAATACATACATTTAAAGCTACATTATTAGGTTCATGGGAAAACCCATAAGGGTCACATACAATGCCAGGAAAATGAGAGGGGGTATCTTCATTGATGAAATGTTTTGACTGAACAGCGGGCTTCATCATTCTTATACAGACGTGATTACAATACTAGAGACAGTAGAAGTGGGGAGGTAGTTTGATGTGATCGGTTCATCAATCTTTATGATAATCACTCTCTTAGCCTAAGAAATTGACCATCATCAAGACTGAGGAACTGATCACCTCACCCTATTTCTCAACTTCTACTATCTCCAGTATTGTAATTACCTACACATTACAACCCTCCACAACATGCCACCACACTACAACCCTCCACAACATGCCACCACACTACAACCCTCCACAACATGCCACCACACTACAACCGTCCACAACATGCCACCACACTACAACCCTCCACAACATGCCACCACACTACAACCCTCCACAACATGCCACCACACTACAACCCTCCACAACATGCCACCACACTACAACCCTCCACAACATGCCACCACACTACAACCCTCCACAACATGCCACCACACTACAACCCTCCACAACATGCCACCACACTACAACCCTCCACAACATGCCACCACACTACAACCCTCCACAACATGCCACCACACTACAACCCTCCACAACATGCCACCACACTACAACCCTCCACAACATGCCACCACACTACAACCCTCCACAACATGCCACCACACTACAACCCTCCACAACATGCCACCACACTACAACCCTCCACAACATGCCACCACACTACAACATGCCACCACACTACAACATGCCACCACACTACAACATGCCACCACACTACAACCCTCCACAACATGCCACCACACTACAACATGCCACCACACTACAACATGCCACCACACTACAACATGCCACCACACTACAACCCTCCACAACATGCCACCACACTACAACCCTCCACAACATGCCACCACACTACAACATGCCACCACACTACAACCCTCCACAACATGCCACCACACTACAACATGCCACCACACTACAACCCTCCACAACATGCCACCACACTACAACCCTCCACAATATATTGCCACACATTACAGCCAGACACAGAATTTTACCAAGCTTTACAACCCTCCACAACTTTCCATGACATATTGCCACCCTCCACAACTTGTAACCATACATTATCATCCTCCACAAGTTTCCACGACACATCACAATCTTCCACAACTTGCCACCACACATTCCAACCCTCCACAGCTTGCCACCACACATCAACACCTTCCATACCATGTTGTCACCCTCCATACATGTAAATTATGATTGTGTGTGTAAGAGAGTGTTGCAACATGCTTTAACCTTGTTCACTATCACTTTCTCACTCCTTTCCTTGTTCCCTTTTTCATTTTCATTGTCTGGTGTCCTGAATACTAGGGTAATGTAACTGTGGTATCTGTAAAGTACATGTACAATACATACAACATTTTTCTGCAAAAACTTCTAAAATTAGGATGCATCTAGTGCAACGGTGTTTTGCATAATGGAAAATACAGTAGGTACAGTGCCACTAGAGATTGGAAGATGATAAAAAACTGATCGAAGCCTAGTGAAAAATGAAGATAGCTAAACAAATTTATTCAAGATTTAAATACTGTACATAGATGGGTTAATATATGTATATAAAAAAGGGGGTAGATTGAAAGAACCTAATACGTATACAGTTGATCTTTGATTAAGACAGTACAGTGGTACGCCGGTTTTTGGCCATACTTCGTTCCAGAATGCTGTTCGAGTGCCGTTACCGAAGGAATTTGTTACCATAAGGACAAATGTAAATTAGATTAGTCCTTTTAGACCCCCAAAAATACACTTACAAAAGCACTTACAAAAATACACTTACATAATTGTTCGAGTTTGGAGCAGTACGAAATCTGGGGGTCCACTGTATTATGTTTAAAAAAAAGAAGTCATCAAAAAAATTGACTAAAATGAACTGAAGAACATATGGGAAAATAGGATTACATATGTCAGACACCCAAAAATGGCAAAGTTTTTTAGATCTTGAAATTGTAATAAAATTATAACCATGTAATTGTTGTTGGATGTAGTGATATGTCATGTTTGATACAATACTTATAGCTACAAAGTTATATAAATAATATTTCTTACCTTAAATTCTGGTTGCTGGTATATTTTCATAATCTTAAAAGGAGTGGATAGGTATGGTGTGATATTACTAGGCTGAGGTGGAAGGTTGTGGATCATCATTGGTTGAGGTACTGTAGTTTGCTGAAGTTCTTGCATTAATGTCAGTAGTTGTACTGGAGTACCAAGGAATTCTGTAATGTGTCTTTGGTCAGTTTTACCCTGCAGTTCTTTATACAGCTGATGGTAAGGCATCACAGCCACTTCAGACCTTTTTTCAAAGCAATGCTTCTAGCTTTGTCAGGGTTCTCTTCAATGAAAAGTCTGCAATTTTATCAATAATATGGAACTTGTGTAACTGTTGCAATGTTAACTTTTTTCAGGTTCTTCATCCTCACCTTCATCAGTTATCTGCCTCCCTTATATCTAGTAATTGAGCTTTGCCAACATTTCCTCTGGACTTCTTTCTTACTCATCATCTAACAGTTCATACAAATCTTCCTTCATATCTTCAGTCTTCACCTGGCAGTTTCCTTGTTAGCTGAACAATTTAGTGCACTTGGCTCTCAAGTCGGAAAAACTTGTGAAATTATTTACCACTTAAGGGCATAATTTTTTCCAGCTTGCATTTAATGATGATTGAGGCACTTTGTTACATGCACTTTTGACATAACTGATGACATCTGCAATGTTAAATTTATGTCAAAACTGATACTCCACGGTCTGAGTCAGCATTTTGTGGGTACAGTATCAAATGCCTTCTTGCAGTCTATAAAAATGCAATCCACCCAACGTTCTCTCTCTTTTGTCGCACACCTATTACAGGTCAGCCATCACTAATCCGGCAATCAGTAATCTGGTTTTATATTAGTAATCCAACACTAATTACGACTAGCATAATTTCAAATTTCCGGGGTCACCACGCCAACCTGCTACTACTGTTTGGTGGCATTAGTTGCTGCATGAGTCATTCCAATTTCTTTTTCTCCATTTATTGTTATAACCTTCTCACTTTTAGCCCTAGCCATGGTTCCAATGAATAAAAGAAATGCTTCTCGTTGTGTAAAGCACATACACTATACATTGTCCATGAAAGATAAGGTGGCTCTGAAGCCACTGTCGGTTGCCATGAGCTCAACTCACTCAGATAAGATTTTATTATTTTTATTTTTATTAACACATCGGCCGATTCCCACCAAGGCAGGGTGGCCCAAAAAAGAAAAACTTTCATCATCATTCACTCCATCACTGTCTTGCCAGAGGGGTGCTTTACACTACAGTTATAAAACTGCAACATTAACACCCCTCCTTCAGAGTGCAGACACTGTACTTCCCATCAGATAAGATGTGACCAGTAAATTTAGGCCTACATATGAGAGAACAGGTCTGTGTGGTAAGTGTGCACTATATAAAAAAATCCTGCAGCACACAGTGCATGAGAAAAAACTGCAAGTGTTTTTGGTGTAAAACAGCAACTTTGCGGTGCATTTTCGTAGCTAAAGAAACAGTTGCATTAATATTGTGTGGTATTTGTTACTTGCCTTCAAGTTAGGCTGGTGATGCTTAACATTCTGGAGTGAAGAGGCTGGCTGTAGCCATACTGGACCAAAGTTGATTGTTGGTGATGTAATGTTGATGCAGCTTCATCAGTTGATTGCTGCAGGAAGTGCTCAGGTATTCTGTCATACACCACTGGTTTGTTTTACTCTGCAGTTCTTTATACAGCCCACTGCGCATTCTAAATCGGTTAAACCATCCAGAACTAAACGTGCACTCATTTTTTGAGCTGTCCTTCCTCCTCACACTATTTTATAGTATGATAAGGCATTTTTCCTAATAATAAAGCCATCAAGTAGAGCATCTTTCTCTGTCCGTTTCTCATTCCACACATTTAATAAGCTTTTTGTTTTATATAGCTGTAATGACATTACTCCTCATTCTTGTCACTGTGTCACACTGAGGATTACACATTGCATAAGCCTTTATCTTCAAATTATTTTCTTGAGTCGTTGATTCTCTAACACCAAACACTCGTGCCATCTCCATAACACATCCACCACCCTTCAGCATCTCATTTATCTGCAGTTTCTTTTAAATAGGCATAGTTTTTTGCTTAATTTTCTTCCTTGCTTCTCCAGTACACCTGCACTTCGTTTGGATGCCATTATAAATATCCAGACACAAGATGGGGTGATGGAAAAGAATAAAAGGGAAAACTGAGCAGGGAGTGAAAATCATACAGTACACATCCAGATACACTGACTTGCATTTGTTTGCATCCATTCACCCTCCCTCACACCCTTCCACACAATGGAGTTGCCCAATGTATGGTGATGGGTCCCCTGCCTGCTGCAGTGCTACTTAATGAAAATGCACACCATGAATGGAAATGCATTCCTTTCTGGGGTGCCTTAATGGAAATAGTGCACTTTTATTGGAAATGAAAAACCTTTATTTAAATTGCATAATGTTGAAAATGTAAGCTATAATTACATGACTTAGTTCTACTGCATAATTTTTTTAACTTGATGGCCATCTGCTGCCAAGGCAGTGACCCAAAGAAGAAAATATATTCACTCAATTGCCATGTGCCTACATCATAATCAGATTACCTTCCTACTGAAATATCCCTACCCTTCTTCAGAGTGTAGGCACTTCCCTTCTCACCTCCAGGATTCAAGTCCAGCTAACCGGTTTCCCTGAATCCCTTCATAAAGTTACCTTGTTCACATTCATTAAAAACTACTTTTCTCCATTCACTTTTATCTAAGATGCTTACACAAGCCTGCTGGATGCTCAAGCCCGTGAAACTCAAAGGCTCTTGTACCCCCCTTCCTCCAACCATTCCTGGAATGATCCTTTTATCTTCTTCCTTCCACCCTAAATTTATACAACCTCTTCATCCCTTGGTCACCCCACATTGCCATTTTTCTATGCTCTGAATTCTCAGCATGATATTCACGTCCCACATTGCTCTCAAACATGACATCTCCACGGCCTCTAGTCTCCTTTTTGCTGCAGCATTTGAAACCCAAGCCTCACACCCATACAGTGAACCCCCGAGTTTCGTAAAAACTTCACTCCTGAAGTCTGCTCAAGTGCCATTACCAAACGAATTTACTCCCTTAAGGAAAAATGTCACGTAGATAAGTCTATTTCAGACCCCCAAAAATACACTGCCACAAGCACTTACAATATTATACTTACATAAATGTACGATTTCCGGGGTTTACGAAACTCGGGGGTCCACTGTATAAAAGTATTGGCATGTGCACACACATACATTATATGTATTTTATATAATGTGTGTATTATATAATTTATATATATATTATATAATGAATGAATGTGTTTGTGTGTGTGTGTGTCACTAGCATAGCCAAGCTGAAATAATAGCTGCCTGGTGCACTTGATCATGCCAAATGATTCATCATACAGTACATAATGTACTGTAAAACTCTTAAGGCTTGGATAATTTGAGCAAATGGAATGATAGATGGATGATGTAATTTAATACCATGTAATGGAAACGAGAGAAAGCAATAACAAGCCACATGACGGATAATATGTGATAAATTTCCGAAAATGTCAAATTAATTCAGGATTTCTGAGTCTTCATTGCAAAAGTGGCCGTCACTGGAAGAACATTATGAAAATAAAAACATGAGAAACTCTTATACTACACTAGCAAACCAAACTAGTCTTCAGATACATGAATGGGGACATGCTAAAAAGCTATTCACATGTTTGGTCAAAACTGGATTGTGCAGTTTTAGTGTGGTGTCCATACCTAAAAGAAAGGTGTAGATAAGATAAAAATAATCCAAAGACATGTTACAAAATGCTTGCAAGAGCTATAAATTATGAGAAAAAATTAAAATACTGTACTGGAATGCTATCAAAAAGTTGATAAGAAAAAAGGAGTTTTTGGAGTTTAGTTTACCAGTACCGCAGCACTAAAACCACTAATTACCAGTAACGCAAAGTCTACCATAGTTACTGACCTTGAGCATAGTACATGGTGCAGGATTATTTTCCGAGACCTTTTTTTGGGCAAAAAGCATACTTTATATGCTGGAAAATACAGTAAATTACATTTCTTGCACTATCAACAAGAAAAAAATGAGTTCAGGGTAAAACAGAAAAAATGTAAAAAAAAATACTGTACTAAGAATAATTTCTTATGTTAAACCCATAAATGGTTGTGAAAAACTTGAGTAAGTGCTACAACCACAGAAAAAAAAAAAAGCCTTTATAAAGTAAATACTCAAAAGAAGATACCACAAACATAACTCTGCTCATGTACTGTATCCATAAGACACTAGAGCAGTATATGTGAGTGATGTTCCTGAAAAAAATAAATAGTATTCGTGAAAAAAAATTGGGATTAAGAAAAATACTTGTATTTTTATAGCACATCAACAATCCCCAACCAAGGTCAGGTGGCACAAAGAAAATACAGTGGTACCCCGGATTTCGTACAGCTCCCAACTCGAACAATTATGTAAGTGTATTTTTGTAAGTGTATTTTTGGGGGTCTGAAACGGACTAATCTAATTTACATTCGTCCTTATGGGAACGAACAGCATTCTGGAATGAATTATTGACGAAATCCGGGGTACCACTGTACATTTATCATTTTTTATTTCCTAGAAAGACACACATGAGGAAAATAAGACATGTACAGGAGTAAGAATTTTGCTAATACAGCAGTGTTCAATTATACTCATTCTTCATTTACTGAGACTACCTACAATAAATATATTCACCCCCCACTAAAGTACTAAAATATTTTAAGGTAAGTAATGTGTGTACTGTATATGCATTTTTTAGGTCTAGCTCTATTGCTCACTTAACATATGATAGTGTAAACATGTTATCAAGCTTTTATATGCATTTGAAAGTGAAAAAAAAAGAAAAGAAAAAAAAAAAGGGCTATGTTTCACTTTACAGCAGTAGCCCAGAACCTAATGTGCTGTATAAAAAGGGGCCCTCCTGTATTAAGATATTTTGCCCACCAAGGGCTTTTATCAGTCTAATTCAGAGAATGAAAAGAAAATTATAGTGGGTCAGGTCAGGTGCTGCACAGGCTGGAAAACAAAGAGCTAAGTGATGGCTGTGAAGGTAGGATGTATTTGGCAAGTGGCAAGTATATAGGTTGGATAGGGGAGAAATGTGCCAGATGTTGCAAGAGTGAGGAATAGGAAGTAGATTACTAAATGCAGTTAGAAAAATTTATGTAGAGAGTGAGGCTCAGGTTAGGGTATGTATGAGGGAGGGGGACTATTTGCCAGTGAAAGCAGGATTAAAACAGGGATGCGTGATGTTACCATGGTTGTTTAACATATTTATAGATGGGGTTGTAAAGGAAGTGAATGTTAGTGTGTCAGGAAGAGATGTGGAAGTAAAAGATGTTGGATCTGATACAAACAATTCTTTTAAATTCTAGAGACAAGTGGCAAAGGCTGGTGGACAGATTTGGACTGGTGTGTAAAAGGAAATTAAAAGTGAACATAGAAAAGAAAAACGTAATGAGAATAACAAAAAGTCAAGAAAAATAATAGATTAAATATCAGACTGGAGGGAGGAAGTGGATGTATTTAGATTTTTGGGGTGAACATGTCACCATATGGGTTTATGAAAGATAATGTGAACCATAGAACATTTGAGGGAGGGAAAATGCATGGTATACGTATGTACTGAGTTATATGTGGAAAGAAAGAAGTTTATCGTTGGAGGCAAAAAAGAAAATGCACCATAGCATAGTGGATGAGGCATGGTGTTTTGAACATTGCAGTGAGATGGCTTGAGGCAGTAGAGATATAATGTTTGAGAGCAATATGTGGTGTGATATCATGCAGAGAATTCACGGTATAGAAATTAAAAGGCTATGTGGAGTCACCAAAGGTACAAGTCAGAGGGCAGAGGAAGAGTTGTTGAGGCAGTCAGGACATACAGAAAGGATGGAGGGGCTAGAATGATGAAGAGGGTGTATAACTCTGAGGTAGAAAGGAGGGTTAGGGAATCTCCCAGGAATGGTTGGAGGGAGGGGGTAAAGAGGCTTCGAGTTATAGGAGTTTCAGCATTAAGTTGGCTTGTGTGAGCATGTTAGATGGGAATGAATGGAGACAAATGGTTTTTAATGAATGTGCTATTGCAGTGTAAGATCACATTAACCCTTTCAATGTTGAGACCTCTGATCATAAACCTGCTCTCAGTGTCAAAAAATATTTGAGAAAAAAAATATTATTTTTTCTTACCAAAATCTTAAGAATATTTTTCTGATTGTTTTAAAATAAAAAAACAAATTTGCGATCAGTACTTACCGAGATATAGAGGCGTGAAGTTGACAAAAAGTGAACCGTTTACAGCAACATCGGTGACTGCCGCTCACTCAGTAATATTATTTTTACTTTTACACCGTATTCTATATTTTTCTTTTCTTTTCTAATATTTTATTTTTTCAAGTAACTTTTGTGGCCTGTGAGACCAATATAATGCATAATGTATATATACACTATCCACTCATTGTATGCAACACAATAACTGCACAAACATTGTTATTATTATACTACTATTGTTTACAAAACCTGTTTACACAAACCCATGCTGCCTTCCCCACCACCCACATGGAAATAAGTCACTTTGACTTTTTTGGTGGAAGGTGGAAGGTTGATAATCGTCTGGGTTTTCAGAACTATTTCTGGTATCTTGGGCATTGCTTTTGGTCACAAACTCCTCAAAACCATGAGATTCATCTTCACTGACACTTCAATCTATGTTAGAACTATCACTTGGGAAGGGAAAAGTCCCAGTTCGCCAGGAGTGAGGTATTTCTTACTACGAGGCATGATGAATAAGGAGTACTGAAATGGCATTCCCACAATGCACCACTGGCTCCCAGATTTTTTTTATACTGCGCACAATGAGCACGCAGACCCATTCTCTCACATACAGGCCTACCAGCTTTCTCCCGCTAGAATTTTGGTGTAGTACTATGGCACCAACAGTGAAAGGGTTAATGAAGGAATTCAGGGAAACTAGTTAACTGGACTTGAGTTCTAGAGGTAGGAGGGATGGGACTTTTGCAGTTAGAGAGTGATCTAAACTGTGATATCAGCACACTCTGGCAAGATACAGATTGAATGAATTATGGTGATTTTTTTTTTTTTGGGGGGGTCACACTCCTTTGGCAGGAAATGACTGTTAAGGTAAAAGAATTTTTTTTTTTAATAAAGCTGCCCGGTACTGGTAGCAGCTATGAGAGCCAATTTTATACATCATTTGTAACACAGGTCTGATTCTTTGATGACAAGCCCAGCATTTTGGAAATTTATGAGATTGTTACAAGTGTTTCGGAATACATTACAGCCTCTCCTCACTTAACGACAGAGTTCCGTTCCTAAGACAAACATCGTTAAACGAATTCATTGATAAGTGAGGAGCATACTATAATGGTAGTGAGTTTGTGTCAACCATCTTTGATATTGTTTTAATGTCACCTTTACATCATTTATAACATTTCTGGTATATTTTTAAATGTTTATACAGTAGTGTACTGTATATTGAAATAAACAGAAAAGAGGAAATCAGCTCTAATATACATTATTTAGGTATGAATACTGGTCAGAGAGCCCTTCGTAAGTCCGAGACATCGGTAAACGAGTACAGTGGACCCCCAGCTAACGAAAAAACTTCATCCCTGAAGCCTGCTCAAGTGCCATTACCAAACGAATTTACTTCCTTAAGAAATAATGTCACATAGGTTAGTCTATTTCAGACCCCCAAAAATACACTTACACAAGCATTTACAATATTATACTTACATAATTGTATGATTTCCGGGTGTTCTTTAGCCGGGGGTCCACTGTACATTGCTAAGTGAGGAGAGGCTGTACTTGCAACCATCCCATGGCTTTCCAAAATGCCAGGTTTATCATCAAAGAATAAGACTACATTGCAGATGCTGTTTAGAATCAGCTCTCATCACTACTACCAACATCCTTGCTCAAAATACAGGCAGTTTAATTTTGGAAATATACTTGCCAAACACAGTCATCACTAAGCTCTGCCTTGCAGCCTATGCAGCACCTGACTTGTGCATTTTCTATTGGACTGATGGTCAATTATATCCTTAACCCTAATAGTACTATGTATGATGTATGATGAACATCAGGGAACCAGGCTGTGTTTCACATACTACATATGCCTGGTTTTTCCTACCTTCAAATTTGCTGAGCACTACAATTTTAGGTCTTGGTTCAGCTGTTTGGGTTGGCAGGCACCTCACACCAAAGAAAAAATTGCTAACTGCTGAGGCAGCACAGGGAAAAGGGATAAAATAGCCTCGGTAAGCTTTTCTTGCAATGACTTGCTGTTAAGTGCTGATTTATATGAGTCCTGAATATTATTCTCCTATGAAATGCAAACATACCATACATAGCATCATCTGTACCCCTGACACCATCAGTTGCCTGGCCAACATCACGCATCACACCACATGATGCCCTATCAACATCACATGTGACACCAGCAACTGCCCTGTCAACACTACATGTGGCACTCCTGACACCACCAATTGCCCTGCCAATAAAGATACACAGTATTACTGTAAGTTGTGTGATATGTCACTCTGCCTTTCTCCATGCTGCAAAAACAATTATTAGCAATAAGACAAAACATCTGTTGGAACAAATTTCTAGTGAATATTGAAACTGTGGATAGTGTGATGTACTTCTTCACTTGTTTCCAGCACTAAACTTAAAACCATCTGTTACCATTATAAAATGGTCTATATAGTCTTAGACAGTGAAACAAAAGATTTTTTTTAAATTACAATTTTAACACTCCATAAATTGGTAGGTTTTAATTAGATTTTCGTTTCTTTGGTTTAATTCTACTCAGAATAATAATGCTCTAAAAATTTTTTCAAAATTTTGCTACAAGACCAACACTTTTTTTTTACAGGTTTTGCCATAGTTTTAAGGGTAAATGAATTTCTTAATTACTGTATGTGTGTCTTTCTTGCATACTTGTCAGAGTTCATCACAATTTTTTTTTTTTTTCAACAAGTCGGCAGTCTCCCACCGAGGCAGGGTGACCCAAAAAGAAAGAAAATCCCCAATTTATAACTTCGCTAATTACCTAGCTGTTTTTGCAGCTAGGTAATTATATTATATTTTTAATAGGTTACATCACAAGACAACACAAACTGATAGACAAAATCATTTTTTCACTGTCAGTGGTTTAAAAAATATATTTTAAGGAAAATGAACACTTATAAAAATTCCTATGAAGAAAATAAGTATTGAAACAATTCAATGAAATCTATTCTTATAATTCTGAGTTTAATTTAGGTTTGTGTAATGGAGTGAGCAGCCACAGGAAAGAATAGCTTGAGAATTATTATTACATTAGTGAGAGGAGCATGAAATCCATAAGAGTTATAAAATTTGCTTGGGGGGATGGGAGGTAGGTTCAGAAAGGCACCTGGGCAATCACTAGGACATATTTATTAGAAAACATTTTGGTCCTGGGACCTTGATTATTTCAGGTTTGGTCCTAGGACCAAAACATTTTCTAATATGGGCTAGTGTTAGCATCAATTACCAAGGTTTATACTGAATGGGAGGCAATCAGGTTAGATCCAAGGAATGCTAGGATAGGTTTAATTTCCTTAATCAAGAGCCCCTCACTGTCATCAGGGCACCTCCCTGGAGGAAGCAGGTTGCACCTGGTACCAGAAAATGTCAAGAGTACTCACTATATCAGTGTCAAGTGTGTTTGCCCCAGTACTGAGTCTATCAGAGTACATGCCCCAGTGCCAATGAGTGTCACAGAACACGTCCATGCTCATTCATTGTAAATCAGTGAGAAAATAATGTATGTTTGAAAGTAGTATATGTGTACAGTAGCTTACTGCTAAGTCTTCTATTATTGTGTATGTGCTTTTATGAATACTTGCATTCATGACAGGACTGGGAGACTGCAGGTCTGAGTAAGCTTACATGACTGCTTGTGGGCATGTTTGTGTGCATGTTAGTTAATTTAGGTGAAATATAAATTTTAACATTATATATCCATAAGACTTTTCTAGAACAAAATTTTTAATAATATGTTAAAATAATTTTTTAATATATCTACATCTTTAAATACATTGGACCCCCGAGTTTCGGTCATAATTCATTCCAGAAGGCTGTTCAAGTGCCATTACCGAACAAATTTGTTCCCTTAAGGAAAAATGTAAATTAGATTAGTCCTTTCAGACCCCCAAAAATACACATACAAAAGCACTTACAATATTAAACTTACATAATTGTTCGATTTCCGAGGTGACCGAAACTCTGGGGTCCACTGTACTATCAAATATCCTTTTGAGATATTATAATTGTTTACAATTAAACAGATGTGTTATGGCCAACAAATAGCAGCAAGGTACAGCCATTGACCAATTCACTGACAAAACTGCAATTTGCATTTAAACATTCCTGTTTATAGCGAGTGTCTGATGCAGCATAATTATACATATTTTACTTCAACAATTTGAGCTGGTGGCATGATAGTTTAATGTGTTGCTTGTTGGCGAAAATGAAATGTTGTCTTCCAACATTTACAAATGGATGTCAGTTTCAGCCAACATAAGACTGTCATATATCGTACCCATTTGTTGGTGAGGACGCAACTCAACACCACCTATGTATGGCTGGCTACTGATGCTGCCAGTCTCTTAGTGATTTTACACATATACATAGTCAGGTTAAGTCTATTATAAATGGAAAAATGCTATGAGGTCACACTTTTTTTTAGTGCAACTTTACAAACATTTATCATAAAGATGACTTCCCCTATTTTTGTTACAAAAGCTTTTATTGTAAGCAAAAATTTGTACTCAAATGCAAGCAGTTTTTTTTCCTATGATTACTTCCTTCCATACCTTACTTTTTTTTTTTTGTCTCTAGAAACTTCCATACATTACTGAATATTTAAAGAATTTATTGTCTGTCTTCCTAGGTTATTATCATAATTTGGGTTGCTTGTGCAAAATATAGTGACTTTAAGTTTGTAACTCCATGTAAGGTGCTATAACAGTTGCCAGCGAGGAAGAGTAGCTTTGAGTATTTCTCGAGTCAACAGGCAGCCTAGTACAAGCCCAGCTGCTGGCTTACAGTCTAAGAAATCAGTTACTGTGTTATCATTTTGCATGTCTAAACAGTCCCATTTAAGCATGATAGCTTACATAATTGTAAATAATGAGTTAGATAGTCCATGCCTTTTCATGAAATATAAACATTACTTTAATCATGTGAGCTTATAATGAGTAGCACTGCCATTTCTACCCTGGACATTGTGTTGACCCTTACTCATTGTACACTAATCCTACACTCATATTTTATTATAGACTAATACGAAATGGGTAATCAGTACACTGTACATTATGCTTTGGTGTAAATTAAAGCTTACTTATTCTTGCATATAAACCAGCAATGGGCATTAAAATTAGCCTATATGAAGTTCAAGAATGTTGCTATTTGATATACTTGTGTATGCTCAAAATGAGCCATTTGGTCTTGTATGGTGTAGGATGTATCATACTACCACCAATATACAAATTGCTTCTGTTAAAAATGAATAATGCTTCTTGTGCCATTCATATGTCCAGAAGTGTAGTTTGTTAATGTAGAGTTCCCAAAAAAACTGGAATTAAAATTATACTCTTTCTCATATAATTGCAGTATTACTTTTTAGCAAAAATCCACTGTTGTGTTTCAGAAGACTAGTAACTCTCACATGAATGTTAACTCTCAACAAGGGTTAACTTAAATTTTTTTTTTTTTTTTTCAATTAAGTCCTCTCTCAACCATCATGACAGGTTACAAAAGAGGAAGAAGACAGTGTTTAAAAAGAAAGAATCTTATCATTCCAGTGTTGCAACACATCACACACACTGTTATACATAATCACTGCTTTGAGATACTGCCTTCCATACTCTGACCCTAAAAAGTGACACACCACTTTCACTACTCTCTAGACCAAATCCTTAAGGGATGACATTGTCACTCCCATTTCCAGACTCAAGCCAAGCTACAGCATTTAACTGGTCTCTCACTGAGATCCACTTTTACAAATGTTATTCCTGCTTGACACTCCAACAGTCGTAACATGTGGCAAAATAAAATTCGCTCTCATTCAACTCCATATCTAGACAGCAATTTAGAGCAGAGTCTAAGTCTTGACCCTACATAAAACACTGGATGATTTAGAAGTTCCTCAAACATGTTTCAACAGGAGACTTCCTGCCATACTCTACGCCTTCTGCTCCACATGACTAGATTTAATCAATAGACTCCAAGTCATTCTATCTTGATTATTCTCTTTAAATATTAAACTATTCAGACTTCCCTTTAGTCCTCTTCTCTGAAAATGAATAATGCATTCTTCTTCTTCTCAATTTCCACATTCTTAATTTTACTCATAATATTTACCCTCATAACTTAATGTTTATTACAAGAATTTTCTACTCCTCCAGCTCTCCTCGCTAGCATTTGTCAACCCATTACTTACACTTTATTAAAGAGATCATGAACATCGAGAACACTCCAGGTTTATTCATGAAAACATTTATGAGTGAACTAAAGTGCAAATTTCTATTTTCACAGATGAACTTCATCAAGATAGTAGTAATTTGATTTTGTCAGGAGAAATAAAAATAATTACTTTGATGAGAGTCATACAATTACCAGCTCAGTGGAGCACTTGGTTATTTGATCAAGACCCTCTGCTGGCTTGCCTCTTCACCCTGTAAAAAAAATAGTTATGGCATCATAAGATGTGGGTATTTAGATATCCCCACACCTTGTGTGAGTAATGTAGTGTGGATGCATATGATACAGACTGTCTGCCTTCAATTAAATATCACTGAACATTTGCAAATAACAACTTTAAAAACATGACTATAATCTCATTAAGAGTACAGTGGACCCCCGAGTTTCGTAAACCCCGGAAATCGTACAATTATGTAAGTATAATATTGTATGTGCTTGTGGAAGTGTATTTTTGGGGGTCTGAAATAGACCCTATGAGAAAGTTTACTTGATAAATTATACACAGTAAGACATTACAATGTTGATGGTTGGGGATCATCTATAGTGGACATAGTTAGTTTTTCAGCCTTTTGGAAACATCATGATAGGACGTTTCTGTTTCTTTCTTTTCGGTTCATCAAACATTTGCTGGAGCAGTTCTAATGTTTACTCCATGTTACTTAGAATGGCACGCAATTTGAAAATTATAAATACAGTGGACCCCCGAGTTTCGGTCACCTCGGAAATCGAACAATTATGTAAGTTTAATATTGTAGGTGCTTTTGTATGTATTTTTGGGGGTCTGAAAGGACTAATCTAATTTACATTTTTCCTTAAGGGAACAAATTCGTTCAGTAATGGCACTTGAACAGCCTTCTGGAATGAATTATGACCGAAACTCGGGGGTCCACTGTAGTTTATTTCTGGGATTTTCCATTTAATATTTTTGGGCCGCAGTAAACCGTGGATAACTGAAATTGGGGAAATTGAATCCGCAGATACAGAGGGTTCTACTGTACTTTCCATTAAAATTGGAAACAAAAATAACAGTCACAGTGAAAACAGTCCAAAACTAAACCAGCTAATAGGATAACCACATCAGTGAAGTGGTTGAAGATCCAAAGAAAATTTAACAAAAAATACAGGAAGTATACAGTTGCAGTTGCATGGGTCTAAGACATGAACAACAGCAGTTGTAGAAGAAGGTATGACACTCTAAGATGCCACAGACATTTTTGCTAAGTCAAGCCAAACAGTTTGATTGACCTACTCTCTGCAATCCACATGAATAAAATATTACACTAATGATAATCAATAGTACTATATAAATTTAAAAAAGCAAAATAACTAAATAATAAGTGTCCTCATAGCAACAAGTGGAATGGGCCTAACGCCAGAAAATGTCTGTATGAGCATCTCGGTCTCGCTGAAAGCATGTGTTTGAAAGCAATGGAAACCAAACAAAATAAATAGACATAACACAGTGTTCAGCTAATGACTGTAGTAAGCAGAAAGAGGAGAGCAGGTACATACCTTACAGATGTTCCACGCAACCCTCACAGCCTGTCTACACAGATTAGCCATCCCAGTCTACCAATGTAGGCCAGTCATCACAGCCTGCTCTGTGCAGTTCAGCCACCTTTTACAATCAGCTTCACAAAGGCCAACAAACAGACCTGATATAACCATATATGTATCCACTAAACTGTACATTCATTTATTGCAAAGAAAAAACATGTGCATCCTTTCCCAAATCCATGCATTTCCAACCACTTAATGTTGTAACCCACATAAAATGTAAATTTTTGAAAGGGAGAAGGGGAATAACTAGAAGGAATGAAGAAAATATTTACCGGATCTGTGTTAAAGATAATCCTTTGTTTTTTAACACTTTCACTGTCTCACATAGGTCTACAATTCTGGGGTCAGTGTCACTTACATAGATCTATGTCTTAATCATAGTGCCCTCAACTATGCTGTGAGAGGTAAAATTTGGCCTAGATATGAAATAATGGATCTGTGAAGTGGATGTGCACATTATAAAAAAAAATCCTGACCTACACAGTACATAACTGGAGCAGCTAACCTCTGATCTTGCATTTGTGTTAAAATAGCAACTTCGAGGCATTTAGAAAAGAAAAGAAAAAAGTATGAAAAACATTAAATAAAAAAATGTGACTTTGCAGAAGTCGCGGATGTTGCCACCACCCGGTCATTTTGGGTCAACTTCATGCCTCTATATCTCGGTAAGTACTGATCGGATTTTTTTTTGTCTGGTTTTCTAGGTTTTACTGGCTGTTTCTTAATGCCAATTGACAGATTGACAGACAAAAGACATATCAATGTAATGGAGATAATTTTAGTCCTTTCAGAGTGCAAGTGGCCTCAAAGAGGTAAAAATAATCTATTTTTGATAATATTTTTAATAAGCAAAGGAAAGGCTGCTTTAGTGGCTGCAATGCATAGTGTTTATTTTGGATTGCTGAATTTTGTGTAAAATTGGCCAAAGTATCGACTTCTAGGGACTTTACAGGATAGGTCTAATACAGTGGCACCCCGAGTTTCGTACAGCTCCCAACTCGAACAATTATGTAAGTGTATTATTGTAAATGCTTTTGTAAGTCTATTTTTGGGGTCTGAAACGGACTAATCTAATTTACATTATGGGAACAAATTTGTTTGGTAAAGGCACTCGAACAGCCTTCTAGAACGAATTATGTCTGAAACTTGGGGCACCACTGTAGTTTAAAGGACAATTTCTTGACTCAATCAATAGAACAGAAGGCATACTAGTAAAACAGTCAGGAACTGAGTCAGTTTGAGCACTGGAATTGGCCTAAACTAGGTCTCAAAGTGGATGAAATCACAGTTACGTAAGGTGCCCCCTACCTCTAAATTTGTGTTGCATAATTCCTTAAATATTACATCAAATTTACATTTTTTGTGTCATTAACTTTAGAAAACATTCTCTACCATTTCAGAAGATAATTATTTTAAAATGTGGCACTAACGGGACTTTTAATTTTAGGTAGTCACAAGTGAAAAGGTTAAGGATAGAACAAATTATAAAAGATATCTTAAAGCATATATATATCGGATCATTATTTAGTTGTAGCTACAGTTAGAGTAAAAGGTAGATGGGACAAAAAGAAAATGGCAACAGCAAGTAAGAGAGAGGTAAAAGTGTATAAACTAAGGGAGGAGGAAGTTAGGGTGAGATATAAGCAACTATTGGCAGAAAGGTGGGCTAGTGCAAGTATGAGTAGTGGGGGGTTGAAGAGAGTTGGGATAGTTTTAAAAATGCAGTATTAGAATGTGGGGCAGAAGTTTGTGGCTATAGGAGGGTGGGTGCAGGAGGAAAGAGGAGTGAGTGGTGGAATGAAGAAGTAAAGGGTGTGATAAAAGAGAAAAAGGTAGCTTATGAGAGGTTTTTACAAAACAGAAGTGTTAATAGAAGAGCAGAGTATATGGAGAGTAAAAGAAAGGTGAAGAGAGTGGTGAGAGAGTGCAAAAGAAGAGCAGATGAAAGAATGGAGAGGCTCTGTCAAGAAATTTTGCTGAAAACAAGAAAAATTTGGAGTGAGATAAACAAGGTAAGAAAGCCTAGGAACGAATGGATTTGTCAGTTAAAAACAGAGTAGGGAGTTAGTAGATGGGGAGCTGGAAGTATTGGGTAGATGGCGGGAATATTTTGAGGAACTTTTAAATGTCGATGAAAAAGGAGGCGGTAATTTCATGTACTGGCCAGGGAGGTACAACATCGTTTAGGAGTGAAGAAGAGCAGGATGCGAGTGTGGGGAGGTGCGTGAGGCATTACGTAGAATGAAAGGGGTAAAGCAGCTGGAACTGACGGGATCATGACAGAAATGTTAAAAGCAGGGGAGGATATAGTGCTGGAGTGGTTGGTATTTTTGTTTATTAAATGTATGAAAGAGGGGAAGGTACCTAGGATTGGCAGAGAGCATGTATAGTTCCTTTATATAAAGGAAGGGGATAAAAGATAGTGTAAGAATTATAGGGAATAAGTTCACTGAGTATACCAAGAAAGTGTATGGCAGGGTTATTATTGAAAGAATTAGAGGTAAGACAAGAGAGTAGGATTGCAGATGAGCAAGGAGCCTTTAGAGTAGGTAGGGGATGTGTAGATCAAGTGTTTACAGTGAAGCATATATGTGAACAGTATTTAGATAAAGGTAGAGAAGTTTTCATTGCATTTATGGATTTAGAAAAGGCATATGATAGAGTGGATAGGAGAGCAATGTGGCAAATGTTGCAAGTGTATGGAATAGGTAGTAAGTTACTGAAGGCTGTAAAGAGTTTTTATGAGGATAGTGAGGCTCAGGTTAGGGTGTGTAGGAGAGAGGAAGATTACTTCCTGGTAAAAGTAGGTCTTAGACAGGGATGTGTAATGTCACCATGGTTGTTTAATATATTTATAGATAGGGTTGTAAAAGAAGTAAATGCTAGGGAGAGGGGTGGGATTAAATTATGGGGAATTAAATGCAAATGGGAGTTGACACAGTTACTTTTTGCTGATGATACTGTGCTTATGGGAGATTCTAAAGAAAAGTTGCAAAGGTTAGTGGACGAGTTTGGGAGGGTGTGTAAAGGTAGAAAGTTGAAAGTGAACATAGATAAGAGTAAGGTGATGAAGGTATCAAACGATTTAAATAAAGAAAAATTGGATATCACATTGGAAAGAGGGATTATGGAAGAAGTAAATGTTTTCAGATATTTGGGAGTTGACGTGTCAGCGGATGGGTTTATGAAGGATGAGATTAACCATAGAAATGATGAAGGAAAAAAGGTGAGTGGTGCGTTGAGGTATCTGTGGAGACAAAAAACGTTATCCATGGAGGCAAAGAAGGGAATGTACGAAAGTATAGTGGTACCAACACTCTTATATGGGTGTGAAGCATGGGTTGCAAATGCTGCAGCGAGGAGGAGGCTGGAGGCAGTGGAGATGTCCTGCCTAAGGTCAATGTGTGGTATAAATATTATGCAGAAAATTCGGAATGTGGAAATTAGAAGGTGTGGAGTTAATAAAAGTATTTGTCAGAGGGCTGAAGAGGGGTTGTTGAGGTGGTTTGGTCATTTAGAGAGAATGGATCAAAGTAGAATGACTTGGAGAGCGTATAAATCTGTAGGGGAAGGAAGGCGGGGTAGGGGTCGTCCTAGAAAAGGTTGGAGGGAGGGGGTAAAGGAGGTTTTGTGGGGACGAGCTGTTGGAGTGTGAGCAGGGTAACATTTTGTGAAGGGATTCAGGGAAACCAGTTAATTGATTTAGTTGGACTTGAGTTCTGGAAATGGGAAGTACAATGCCTGCACTTTAAAGGAGGGGTCTGGGATAGTGACAGCTGGGAGGGACTATTCTCAGCTGTCGTATCTGAGCGCCTCTGCAAAGACAGTGATTATGTATGAGTGTGGTGAAAGTGTTGAATGATGATGAAAGTATTTTCTTTTGGGGATTTTCTTTTTTTGGGTCACCCTGCCTCGGTGGGAGACGGCCGACTTGTTGAAAAAAAAATCTTAAAGCAAACATGGATTCACTTATTCACTTATGTCTTGCCTTGCACAGCTGGAAGGCAGAAAAAAAGTATCAGAAATCTTGAATGAGCAACCATTTTGATGATCACATGGAATACAGGGACGACGAATTAGTGATAGATAAAGGGGTAAGAGGAGAGTGAAATCAGGAGAGGCCCTCTTTTCCCAGGAATAGCAATACAGACTCAACACTAATAAAAAAAACAAATGTACAAGTTGACCAAAACTGCATAAGCTTGGATGTACAACCGGAGGAGGAAGTAGGTCTTTGGGGTCATATATGGACAGTAGGATCACACTAGGGCCAGGATAAAACTGTCCACATGCTTTCTTCAGGGAAGGAGATACCTTGTTGAAGGACTACTGATCCAAGGAATTAGAGCTACATTCCCCATCCTTGGATCAAGCCTGATTACCACCCATTCCTCAGGTACTGTATGATCCCAACGGGTTTAGCACTTCCCCATGAACATAATAATACTTCTTTCTTTCAATATACCGGCCGTATCCCACTGAAGCAGGGTGGCTCAAAAAGAAAAACAACAGTTTCTCTTTATAAATGTAGTAATATACAATGGACCCCTGGTTTTCGAGATTTTTCGTTCCAGAATGCTGTTCAAGTGCCGTTACAAACAAATTTATTCCCATAAGGAATAATGTAAATTAGACTAGTCCTTTAGACCCCCAAAAATACACTTACAAAAATACACTTACATAATTGTTCGAGTTTGGCATCAGGGTCACTGTAAGAAAGGCTAGCCTGCTCGGCATTAGTGCTCTCGACTGCTTACGGGGATGAATCTGTTCCACTTTCCATGAATCAGGACCCCGGTTAAGCACCCCAAATCGCATATGGATATTTAAGTGCTGAAGTTTATTTGGGTCTGAAATGACTACCTATGACATTATTCCTTAGGGAGAAATTCTTGGTTCCACTGTTCCCATGGAATAGAATACATGGACCCCTGAGTTATGAGCACCTGAAATCGTACATTATGTAAGTTATATTGTAAATGCTTTTGTAAGTTTATTTTGGGGTCTGAAATGGACTAACCTACTTGACATTATTCCTTAAGGGAAAATTGCTTTGGTAATGGCACTTGAACAGCTTCTGGAATGAATAATATGCCTAATCGGTACCACTGTATACTGTACATAAGTAAACTGTCATTAAGTAACTTTAAATTTGAATAGAAATGAAAATCTTTATTCATAAAGTACAGTAGTATACTGTACAATTGTTATAAGACAAGGTGACATACTTTCAGATTAAACAGAAAGCCTGGTTATGCAGCCTTAAATTTAGCTTATAACTGCTGGACAATATGGGCTGCAATATTGGAATGCTATGGATAACAGTTTTGTATTAATTAATAGTCAATCCTTTAAGGTTTAGCCTATTATATTCTGTAACTCAGTTGTTCTGTCTTAATTGTCAGTCCATATACTAATCTTTGATAGCATTTGGAAAAAATTGCCTTTCAATTTATTTTTTATACAATTTATCCCTTAGTTACTTTCATTTGATACTTAGCTACATTCTCCATTACTCTCATTAATACAAATATTGATCCCGATGTTAACCTCTTGTTAAACAGCACAAATAACCCTAACAATAACTGCCATTACTACACTGCCAGTCAGGCAAAAGCTGTACTCAGTGCCAACAAGAACATAACACTATTCAATTACAATATCAGATCATTGAGTAAACACTATGATGACCTCCTTGCATTTCTTAATTCTCTGAATGTTACCATATCCTTTATCATTCTCACTGAAACCTGGCTCAAACACGATTTAACAGACATCTTTGTCTTACCTGGTTACACAGCCATACACAACTGCAGGCCTGATTAATCAGGAGGAGGAACGGCTATCTACTACTCGAATGAACTAAAATGTATTAAATCCACTTGCACCAGGGATGAATATGGTGAATACATATTTGCAAAATTCACATCCAGAAACCTAAAAAAAAAAAACATAACAGTTGGAGCAGTTTACAGACTACCTCACACTAATACTTACACATTCAGTGACAACTTAAGAAACACGATAACTGACTCAGAGATGAATAAACACCACCTACTACTTGCTGGTGACTTTAATATAAACATCATTCAAGCAGCAGACCCCCAATGACCAAACCACCTCAACAACCCCTCTTCAGCCTTCTGACTAATACTTTTAATAACTCCACACCTCCTCCTAATTTTCTGCATAATATTTACACCACACCTGCTGTACCTGTCCCTGTTCACCCATCAGTTTAAAATGGATACCTGGATGTTAGTCGACTGGTGTGGGTCGCATCCTGGGACAAAACTGACCTAATTTGCCCGAAATGCTCAGCATAACAAGCGGTTTCTATATAGTAGTAGGTCAGTGATGTCAGATAGGCCTGTATACCATGTACATACATGTACTTGTAGTAAATAAAGATTTTTTTTTTCAACAAGTCGGCTGTCTCCCACCGAGGCAGGGTGACCCAAAAAGGAAGAAAATCCCCAAAAAGAAAATACGTTCATCATCATTCAACACTTTCACCTCATTCATACATAATCACTGTCTTTGCAGAGGAGCTCAGATACGACAGTTTAGAAGTCCCTCCAAACTGCCAATATCCCAAACCCCTCCTTTCAAGTGCAGGCACTGTACTTCCCCTTTCCAGGACTCAAGTCCAACTAAATCAATTAACTGGTTTCCCTGAATCCCTTCACACAATACGTATTACCATGCTCACACTCCAACAGCTCGTCAGGTCCCAAAAACCATTCATCTCCATTCACTCCTATCTAACACGCTCACACATGCTTGCTAGAAGTCCAAGCCCCTCGCCCACAAAACCTCATTTACCCCCTCCCTCCAACCTTTTCGAGGACAACCCCTACCACGCCTCCTTCCCCTACAGATTTATATGCTCTCAAAGTCATTCTACTTTGATCCATTCTCTCTAAATGACTAAACCACCTCAACAACCCCTCTTCAGCCCTCTGACAAATACTTTTATTAACTCCACACCTCCTCCTAATTTCCACACTCTGAATTTTCTGCATAATATTTACACCACACATTGGCCATAGACAGGACATCTCCACTGCCTCCAGCCGCCTCCTCACTGCAGCATTTGCAACCCATGCTTCACACCCATATAAGAGTGTTGGTACCACTATACTTTCGTACATTCCCTTCTTTGGCTCCATGGATAACGTTTTTTGTCTCCACAGATACCTCAATGCACCACTCACTTTTTTTCCTTTATTATTATTATTACAGTATATTATTAATTAGGTGATTATTCTAATAGTAGCTTATTTCTGAAAGGTAGCAAAAAGTTTTAGGCAATTTTCTGTTGTAGATCCCCATGGATAGGATAGGATAGAATAGAATAGAATAGAATAGTTTATTTGGACATGATACAAAGTTGTACAAGGTATTATAGGCGTGTTGTGTACATGCCAAAAACCCCTTGTATGCAGAGCATTATGGGCAAACTTAAAATTAACTTAAGATTACTTAGTCTATAACAGATTAAATGGTAAGACTTACAGTAAACAATTGAGTATTTAATCAATGAAATTTGAACATTACAATTTTGAAGCATTACAGTTTTATAATAGAACAAAATAATTAATTTACTATATGTAGTATGTACATATTACAATTTGTCAAATCAGATCAAATCGAATCAAGTCAATGTTTTGTAGTCAATTACAGAGAATATATTGTCAATAGATGAGTTACAATGAGTATAAGATAATGCTATAAGGTAATGCTGTAAAAACATGGATTGATAAGGTTGAATTATTTTTACAACTGGGAGATGGGAAGTACAGTGCCGGCACTCTGAAGGAGGGGTGTTAATGTTGCAGTTTTGTAGCTGTAGTGTAAGCACGCCTCTGGCAAGACAGTGATGGAATGAATGATGATGAAAGTTTTTCTTTGTCGAGCCACCCTTCCTTGGTGGGAAACGGACTATGTGTTAATAAATAAAAAAAAAAAGTTATTAAGCATTTGAATTAGATTAAATATGAAAATTTATTGTTCTGTGGGCATTTATTTATGGGGTTCTGAGGCTAGGGGAGTAACACAGTGAGTAATGATGTTTTGAGGCAGTGGAAAATGATTTATTAACTTTGTAGGTAAGGTTAAGTACTGTGTACGTATTTAGTTTTGTAGGTAAGGTTAAGTACTATGTATTTAGTAAGCTCCATATAACGCAAAAATCGTGTAACGTAAGCTTTTTTCGCAAAATATTTGTCTCATGTAGCGTATATTAACTCGTGTAGCGTAACGTACCAGACCTGTCTGCCTGCCCCGCGCCTGCGTAGGACGCAGTCTAGCGTTGTTTACCATTCAGAGAACATTACCCAGTGCGCTCTCTCAAACATTCACAATACAGTGGACCCTCGGTTAACGAATACCCCGGAAATCGTGCAATTATGTAAATATAATTTTGTAAGTTCTTGTGGAAGTGTATTTTGGGTCAAATAGACTAACCATGAAATTTTTCTTTAGGGAGTAAATCGTCGTAATGCACTTGAGCAGACTTCAGGAGGAAGTTTTCGAAACTCGGGTCCACTGTACTTTTGTTGTATTTTGGTTTAGTGATTGTCACTGTGAAATAAGTCACCATGGCTCCAAAGAAGCTTCCTAGTGGCACCCCTGTGGTAAAGAGAGTGAGGAACACCATCGAAATGAAGAAAGAGATTGTAGAAAAATATGAGAGTGGCGTACGTCTGAGTGAGCTTGCCAGGATGTACAAGAAAACCCCATCTACTATCAGCACTATCCTGGCAAAGAGAAATGAGATCAAGGAAGCTAATGTTGCAAAAGGGGTTGATATGTTAACGAAAAATAGATCGAAAACAGTGGATGAGGTTGAGAAGTTGTTGATGGTGTGGATAAACAATAAACAATTAGCAGGTGATAGTATTTCCACGGCGATAATTTGTGAAAAGGCAAGGCAGTTGCACGCAGATCTTGTCAAGACAATGCCTGGAACCAGTGGTGAGGAGAGTGATTTTAAAGCCAGCAGAGGCTGGTTTGACAGGTTTAAGAAACGTAGTGGCATACACAGTGTTGTGAGGCATGGTGAGGCAGCCAGCTCAGACAAACATGCAGCTGAAAAATTTGTGAGTGAATTTAAGGGGTTCGTAGAGGCTGAAGAATTCCTCCCCCAACAAGTGTTTGTGATGAAACAGGCCTGTTTTGGAAGAAAATGCCCAACAGGACCTTCATTACTCAGGAGGAAAAGGCACTGCCAGGACACAAGCCTATGAAAGACAGGCTAACTCTTATGATGTGTGCCAATGCCAGTGGTGATTTTAAAGTGAAGCCTTTACTGGTGCATCACGCAGAAAATCCCAGAGCCTTCAAGAAACACAATGTTAACAGGAATAATTTGTGTGTGCATTGGAAGGCTAACACTAATGCATGGGTCACTAGGGACTTTTTCATGGAATGGGTGACTGGAGTGTTTGGCCCTAGTGTGAAGAAATACCTCCTGGAAAAGAAATTGCCACTCAAGTGCCTCCTGGTACTGGACAATGCTCCTGCTCATCCTCACAACTTGGAAGAGTTGTTGTCTGACAACTTCAATTTCATCAGAGTGAAGTTCTTGCCTCCTAACACCACTCCTCTCATCCAGCCCATGGACCAGCAGGTCATTGCAAACTTCAAGAAACTGTACACCAAAGCAGTGTTTCAGAAGTGCTTTGATGTGACCTGACACTGCATTGACCCTAAGAGAGTTCTGGAAAGATCACTTCAATATCATGCATTGCATAGGCCTTATAGGTAAGGCTTGGGACTTCCAGGACTTTGAACTCTGCTTGGAGACCACTGTGGCCGGATTGTGTTGAAAAGGGGGATTTTGAAGGATTTGAGGCTGACCCTGATCCTGACGACCCTGTGCCTGTTGTGGAAGATATTGTGGCATTGGGGAACAGCCTGGGGTTGGAGGTGAGTGGTGAGGATGTGGAAGAGTTGGTGGAGGAGCACAGGGTAGAGCTAACAACTGAAGAGCTGCAAGAGCTGGAACTGGAACAGCATCAGACCAAAGCTGAGGTTATTGCTTCACAGGAGGAGGGAGAGAGAGTGAAGGAGGTGCCTTCTTCAGAGATTAAGGAAATGTGTTCTATGTGGAGTAGGTTGCAGACAGTTGTTGAAAAACACCACCCTGAGCAAGCTGAAATGAGCCATCTGTGCAACCACTTCAGTGACAGAGCCATGTTGCACTTCAGGAAAGTATTAAAAAGTCGCCAGAAACAGAGGACTGTGGACAGTTATTTCATGAGGCAAGGATCCAGTGACTCAAGTTGGTCCTAGTGGCATTAAAAGAAAAAGAAGGGAAGTAACCCCAGATTAGGACTTGTTACCTGAAGTCCTTTTGGAGGGGGATTCCCCTTCCAACCACTAACACCCTGCGCCTGTCATCCTCCCTATCTTCCAGATGCCTGCAACTCTCTTCAATAAAGGTAAGTAAATGTTATTTATTACTATGTTTTTATTATTTAGTATGTGAATATTTTTGGGTGGAACAGATTAATTGTATTTACATTATTTCTTATGGGAAATAAGGTTTCGAATTACGTATTTTTCGTGTTAAGTAATAGCTCTTGGAATGGATTAATTACGTTAGTCGGGGTTCCACTGTATTTAGCTTTGTAGGTAAGGTTAAGTACTATGTACAGTGGTACCTCTACTTATAAGCAGCTCCAAACTCGAACAATTATGTAAGTGTATTTTTGTAGGTGCTTTTGTAAGTGTATTTTTGGGGGTCTGAAATGGATTAATCTAATTTTCATTATTTCTTATGGGAAAAAATTCCTTCGGTATCGGCACTTGAATAGCCATCTGGAACGAATTTTGCTCGTAAGTAGAGGTACCACTGTATTTAGTTTTGGGTGAGTAAGTGGTCTTAAAGAAGAGTCTTGAATTGATGTACAGACAGGGTTTCTTTGGTATTCACAGGTAATGAATTCCAGAATTTTGGGCCTTTTATGGGCATTGAGTTTTTACATAGTGTAGGATGGACCCGTGTTATCGTCGTGTGTCCTGTTAAGGTTGGTAAGTAGTAGTTTGAGTGGAGGGTTTATATTTGAGTTTAATGTTCTATGTATGTAGTAGGCACAATAAAAAGTATGGATGTCTTGTATGGTGAGTAAGTTTAGACTTTTGAATATGCTGTCTAGAGTGGGAATTTGTTATCATTATGACTGCAGCCTTTTGTTGGGTTATTAAAGGTCTGAGATGATTTATTGTTGAGCCCCATGCACAGATTCCATAGTTGAGATAGGGGTAAATAAGTGAGTGATACAGGGAAAGGAGAGCTGATTGTGGAACATAGTTCCATATCTTCGATAGTATGCCTACAGTCTTGGAGATTTTCTTGGAAATTTGTTGTATATGTGTCTGAAATTTGAAGTTACTGTCAACGTGGATTCCTAAGAATTTTCCCTCTGTGAGTTTTGTGACAAGTGATCCGTTTATCATTATGTTAAGTGGAGCATGTGTAGCTCTGTTCTCAAACTGAATGAAATAGGTTTTGTCAATATTGAGAGTAACCTTGTTAGTCATCATCCAAGTAGATATTTTCTGTAATTCAGAATTTACAGTGTTGGCTAGTATAACTGGGCTTGGGTGAGAGAAGACATTTGTAGTGTCATCTGCAAATAGTATGGGTTTGAGGAGTTGGATGCATTTGGTAGGTCGTTTACGTAAATGAGAAAGAGGAGTGGGCCAAGGACACTTCCCTGAGGGACACCAACTGTAATTGTTTGTGGGAAAGAGTTAGCTCCATTTGTGTTCACATATTGGCTTCTGTTGCTGAGGTATGACTTTAGGTAGTTGAGGGAGTGCCCTCTTATACCATAGTGTGATAATTTTATGCATAATAAGTCATGGTCAACTGTATCAAAAGCTTTAAGTAAATCAATGAAGATTCCTAGTGGGACTTCTTTATTCTCGAGAGCGGTGTATATTAGTTCTAGCATGTGTATAATAGCATCATTCGTGTTTTTATTAGGTCTGGGAGATGAGGTAGGAATAGATCTGCCTATGAATTACTTTTTCAAAGATTTTAGAGAGAAGGGGTAAGTTAGATTTTGGCCAATTGTTATTCAGATCTGTTTGATCTCCTTTATGTATTGGAGTAACCCTAGCTATTTTGAGAATTGATGGGAAGGTGGAGGATTCGATGGATTTGTTAAAGTGTGTTGTAATAATTGGCGACAGTACTTCGGAAGCTTTTTTGTATATAAAGGTGGTAAGTTATTTAAATCTCCTGCTTTGTTTTTTAGTGTGTTGTTGATAAGTGAGACTTCTGTTGATTTGGTCGGAGCTAGGAATAGTGTATTCGGGAAGTTGCCAGTGAGGTAGTCGCTAGGTGTGATGTTTGAGCTTGAAATTGTACTCGCTAGGTTTTTTCTTATGGTGGAGAAGAAAACATTGAGTCTGTTTGCTGTTTCAGTCGGTGGGAGTAGGGGTTCATCTGGTTTTGTTAGTTTGATTGTTCTGTTTCCGGATATCTTTTTAGTTCCTAGAATTTCAGATAGGGTTTTGCTTATCTGTCTGTCTAGCTCTGCTTATCTGTCTTTCTGTCTGCCTTGAGTATATATGAAACTCCTTGAAGAATGGTGTTATGACAAGTGTCAGTAAACCGTTGACAGCCCAGTGACACTTGATAAATGTGCACTGCTCCAAGGAACCCTGCTTTATTTGTTTTCACTGTTACACACAAACATGTCTGTCTGTCTATCTGTATATCTCTGTCTGTCTGTGTCTGTCTGTCTGTCTATCTGTCTATCTATCTATCTATCTATCTGTCTGTCTGTCTGTCTGTCAGTCTATCTATCTGTTTGTCTGTCTGTCAGTCTATCTGTCTAGCTCTGCTTATCTGTCTGCCTGTGTGTCTGTCTTTCCGTCTGCTTATCTCTGTCTCAGGGAGGTCGTAAACTGTTGGTTTACGAGCCGCTCCCTGATTCCTGAGCAAGTGAAAATGCATATTGTGTCATGGTTATTTATGTCTTATATCTACAAGCACAGTATAGCACTTTGCCTGGAATTTTTAGGTTATCCTAGGTAATTTACACTATGTATAATAACTGTACATACTTATGTGTACATGTGAGACACAGAGATAGACAGAGATATAGATAGACAGAGATATAGATAGACAGAGATATAGATAGACAGATATAGACAGAAATATAGACAGACAGACAGCCAGAGACAGCCAAAGCCAGCCAGCCAGAGACAGCCAAAGCCAGCCAGCCAGACAGCCAGCTGAATACGTAAGAACATAAGAAAGAAGGAACACTGCAGTAGGCCTACTGACCCATGCAAGGCACGTCCATGTCACCCCCAGTTTAGACCAATGACCCACCTAGTCAGGTCACATCCACTGAAGAAAGGAGTACGGCATCAGACCTAGTAGCACAAGCTACTCAGGTCCAACTCACACCCACAAACACCCACTCATGTATTTATCTAACCTATTTTTACTTTCCTCTTAAAATTAAAGTGTTAATGCGACATGACATCAGTGAATCCTTGGTGTTTGCCACGCTATTTGCTCTAGCTGGTGCTCTCACAAGGTACTAAGTGGTCCCAGATTTTTTTAATACTGCGCACACCAAGTGTTAAGACCCATTCTCTCGTGTCTGGGCGACTCAGGCCTATCACCCCAATTTTGAAGGAATGAAAAATAAAACGTTGATCTACGTTCGGAGCGCTACGCGAGCAAACGTATATCTACGTTTGGACAGTTTAAGGGTTAAGTGAGGAGAGGCTGTATGCATTTCATACTGCAAGTCTTCTATTTATGACTCCATCACTTTTTTGTTGCTCAACATAAAATTAAAATAAAACAAAATAGTAAAAATCCTTTTATTGTTATTAATAATCAATCTGGTAGAACATTTCAAAGAATTATTTTTGCCTATCAGTACACAACCATAACAGTATTTATTACTCGTCTTTCAAGGGTGTTATCTATATACAGTGGACCCCCGGAAATCGAACGCCTCCCAACTCGACCTATTATGTAAGTTTATTATTGTAAGTGCTTTTGTAAGTGTATTTTTGGGGGTCTGAAATGGACTAATCTAATTTACATTATTCCTTATGGGAATAAATTCGTTCGGTAACAGCACTTGAACAGCATTCTGGAACGAAGAATGTTCGATTTCCGGGGGTCCATTGTATATCTGTACAGTGGTCCCTCGGTTTTCGCTGAAAATTCGTTCCAGAATGTTGCTCAAGTGCCATTACCAAACGAATTTACTTCCTTAAGAAATAATGTCACGTAGGTTAGTCTATTTCAGACCCCCAAAAATACACTTGCAACAGCACTTACGAAAATACACTTACATAAATGTTAGTTTGGAGATGCATGAAAACCAAGGGACCACTGTATATCTAATATTACAGTATTATTGTCCTGAACGATCCTCTTAAAACCATTTCTACAGAGGATGATGCGAGATGCTTCACTGCACTCTCCTATTTAACACAAAACTTGAATTTTATGAAAACTTGCTTTACAGACCAGTAAAATATTAACAAAAATAAATACAGTGGACCCTCGCTATTCGAACACTCCAAACTCGCCCTTTTATGTAAGTTTATTATTGTAAGTGCTTTTATAAGTGTATTTTTGGGGGTCTGAAATGGACTAATCTAATTTACATAATTCCTTATGGGAATAAATTCATTTGGTAACAGCACTTGAACAGCATTCTGGAATGAAGAATGTTCGAAAGTCGGAGGTCCACTGTATTTTGACACCAGCTAAACCTATAAGAGTGGGTCTTGGAATTATTTTGGGGTAAAACATTCACTGATATTTTTTTTCATTTACCTTATCTTGAATTTCTCAGGTGTTCTTCTTGTCATGAGATTTTACTATACAGTTCTGCATTTCATATATCTGGAAAAATTAAAATATATATTTGTTATTTTATTCAACAAAATAACGACATATCAGGTCTATTTTAATAAAAAAAATGGCTGTCAGGTTTCTATTACAGCACCTTGACCTTGATACATAAAGGATGTTAAAAAATATGGTCTATCAAGAGTAATAACAATGCAATGTGACATATATAATTTAGAATAAATTACTAGAGGAAGGATATACACCTGATTTGAGACAAATGAATAAGTGAACATGTGGCATACAGTATACCGTATTTCGCAGCTTATAAGACGCGGTTTATAAGACTTGTTTTAGTTTCAATGCTCGGCATCGGACGTAACTGGGAGAGCTAGAGTGCACCCCACACTCCAAACTTATATCTCACGTCACAGACCTTCAGTTTATAGGACATGGTGATTTTTGGAGACGTTTTATGGGAAAAAAACACATCTAATAAGCCACGAAATACGGTAATTGGCAATTTTATATAATAATGTACCTATTTCTGTCTGACATTTTCCTTAAGAGGTAATGCCCCAACAGAAAATGCTCCAGGCAACCCTACCTCAATAACTTATGCTATTCTGTTCCCTTTTGGCAATTATAGAATCCATCCTTATTCATTCCTCCACTACCCTATACAGTGGTCCCCCGCCTAACGAGCACCCCGGAAATCGTACAATTATGTAAGTATAATATTGTAAGTGCTTGTGGAAGTGTATTTTTGGGGGTCTGAAATAGACTAACCTATGTGACATTATTTCTTAAGGAAGTAAATTCGTTCGGTAATGGCACTTGAGCAGGCTTCTGGAATGAATTTTGCTCGTTAGGCGGGGGACCACTGTACCATGTTGAAGGCTGTTTGCCAAATACTACTTTAATGTCCTGTACTTCAGTTTTGTACAATATCCTTTCCAGCCTACTTTTCCAACAGTCTCCCATTATGCCCAAACCACAGTAGGGTATGTTGCTTCAATTATTTTTACTATCTTATACTACTACATATTTCCTGTCTTCTTTGTCAGATCACATCGGAAATATAATGAGAAAAACAATTTTAAGTGTAATCTGCAGACCTATATTTTTTATAATTAAATGAGCCAGAAACTTACACAGCAAGTTCTAAAAAATCTACCAGAGAAAGTTAATGACAATATGTTTGACTGTGAAGAGGATACAAAATGAAACTTTGAAAAAATAAAACAGGCAGTGGAATCAGACATGGCTCATGTGATCTTGGCTTTTTAACATGTGGTACTCAGATTAATGTGAAAGCAAGAGCAGGAATTGTAGGAAAAAAGTTTATTCTAATTGGATGAATGTTGTCCTTGTTGACCTACATTTCAATGGACAACCAAAGTCAAGTCTTCCTATACATAAAATCATTTAAGATGTACGAAAAGGATTCCACATGACGGCCAACATTCCTTAGAGAGTGGGGTCTACTAGTAGTAAGAGATCAAATATATAGATGAATAGTATTGATCAACAGCTCAAATTATGTTAAATGAGCAAAATAGATCACAAACTGTGTAGGTTTTTACTACAATAATCCCAACTTTGCAAATTTTCTAAATTAAATTAAAAAAAAATCTTACTGACCTGAATGTATGATTCAGTTAGAGTTAACATCTGAGGCTCAATCTCTTTCACATGTAGATCCTGTAATTCATACCACTTTCCAGTTCCCTGCAGAGCAACACAAATATTACATTTTTATATAATTCTGTTATAACAAGCATGCAATTAATGGATTCCTGAAAGGAACCAGCAGGATAGAATCCGTCCCTCTTAAACCATGTGTGTTATACTAGAAGGAAACCAAAATGCCAAGGCCAAAGAACCAATCCTGCCTCCACCAGTAATAATTAGAATGATAAAGAAATGAATGTTTTTCAACCTTGCGTAACCTTGCCTTGGTGAGACACTACTTAAGTTGTGAAAAAATGCAGAATGGAATGGCCTTACAAAATCCAATTTATGGCTGGGGATGCTGAATGACTCATACAAGTTTGCCACCTTTTCGTGAATACAATATGGCCTCGAAGGAAGAAAAAAAAAAAGGTCCACAACCCTCACCATGAGATAGGCAGCTAAAGCTAAGGGAAGTGGCATGATATTCAAACAAAGCTAATTTAAAACATTTCCCTCAAGAAATAAAAATAAAAAAGGCATCAGATTATGTACTCCATAAGCCTTTACCACACGTCAGTATAGAGTGAGGGAAATAACAAACCTGCATTCTAAACTATGCCCTTCAAGAAGGATGCTTTGATGCCAGTGAAGGGGTATGATCCCAGGAATTGAAGCTTACCTTCCTTTCTGCAGATCAAATCTTATTATCTTCCATTTTCCTAGATGTTGCATGACCCCTATGGATCTAGCACTTTCCCATGATTATAATGATAGTAAAAATAATCATCAAAACTGAGACAATAGTGAACAAGAAATGGTCTGTGACATAACCACCAATTTACAACTATTTCCTGCTACCATGACCTGGAAATTCTGTTGCCTGCTATCATGACCTGGAAATTCTGTTGCCTGCTACCATGACCTGGAAAGTCTGTTGCCTGCTACATGACCTGGAAAGTCTGTTGCCTGCTACCATGACCTGGAAAGTCTGTTGCCTGCTACCATGACCTGGAAAGTCTGTTGTCTGCTACCATGACCTGGAAAGTCTGTTGCCTGCTACCATGACCTGGAAAGTCTGTTGCCTGCTACCATGACCTGGAAAGTCTGTTGCCTGCTACCATGACCTGGAAAGTCTGTTGCTTGCTACCATGACCTGGAGATTTGTTTCGAATGACTGAGCCCTAATATAAAAACAAAGACCATTACTATAATTATGATATAAAACACTTAATGTTAATAGCAATTTTCACAGAGCTGTGGGCAAAGCAACTCAGCTGTACCTTGCAGTGCCGAATGACCCAACAGGTTTAGTGATTTCTTTTACCAGAATAACAGCAATCAACAGTACCTTGTGCAGAATATGACATCGATATGTGCCAGCTTCAGGCTCTCCATCATGCACAATATTAGCCACTAAATCATATATGGGCTCAGGGTGTTTCTGTTTCACCTGCAAAATTCAATTCTGAATTATATACTGCCTAAACATTACCAAACAATGATCTGAATCTATAATAACATACTTGGTGAAAATATACAAAATACCTAGAGCATACCTGACGAGTCAAAAATTTATCTAAACATTTTGTTATAAGACTGAGGTGGAGTAAATATTGCTGGTAAAAGTTTATGCAAAAGAAGAAAAAATGCATACATCAGTAACCATGGTTCCTTACACATTCAAAATAATCCTTTGTGGAGAATTATACTGATTTTCACTTTACATTTATTACTCAACTCTCATACATAGTTTAATCACCCATGTAAATTGGTTTCATCTAAAGTCATAACATACAAATATTGCAGAGAAAATAATTTTTTTTTAATACGCTGACTATCTCCTCCTGAGGTAGGGTGACCAGAAAAAGAGACACTTTCACTGTCATTCACACTATCACTGTCTTGCCAGAGGCACACAGATACAACAGTTCAGATGTCCCTCCAAACAGCAAATATTTCCACCCATCCTTAAGAGTGCAAGAACAGTACTTCCCACCTCCAGGATTCAAGTCCAATTAACCAGTTTCCTTGAATCCCTTCACAAAATATTACCTTGCTCACACTCCAACAGCTTGTCAGGTCCCAAAAACCGTTTGCCTCCACTCACTCCTAACACACTCACACATGCCAAATTTTTTTAGCATTATCAAATACTCCATCTGAAAACAACTCCCAGTCACTCATGAAGTTACTACTGTTCTAATATTGCCAAAACATATGAGAACCTTAGCAGTCCTTTTGCATTACAGATCTTCCTTGCTTTACATGATAGATGCATTCATGGCCCATGGCACACAAAGTAAATTTGCATACAGTGAACAAGCAAAACAAATCCATTTAAACATGTAAAACAAAGGAATTCATTTTGATATTTTGCAAATTCCATGTTAGAAAAGCTAATAATTACCAGAATATGAGTTTACTACACATGTGGAAAATGGACACAGAAAAAAAATTATTTGGTCAAAAAACTGAGAAAAATAAAATAAAAAATCAATGACAATTCTCATACAATATCAGAAAAAAAATATTGGCATACAAGATAGGCACCCAACATCTATACAAAAAAATACAACTGGTTAAAAATTAAATTCAAAGTTCAATCATAATCTTCCTCCCTTTTTACTTGTCTCCAACCTCTACTGCCAACCAACCAGCTTGTCATTGTCTAGACTGAAGTGCACATGTTATGAACCTGTGAATATATACCTCCACACTCTTTCCTCCCTCCCTCCACCTCTAGTCCAGATTTTATATCAGTTCTCCACACTCTTTCCTCCCTCTCTCCACCCCCAGTCCTAATTTTATGTCAGTTCTTCATACTCTTTCCTCCCTCCCTCCACCCATAGTCCTGATTTATGTCAGTTCTCCACACTCTTTCCTCCCTCCCTCCACCCGTAGTCCTGATTTTATGTCAGTTCTCCACTCTTTCCTCCCTCCCTCCCTCCACCCCTAGTCCTGGGTTTATGTCAGTGCAATACAACTTTGTGTGTCTGGGTGTCCATTTCTTTTGACTTGGCACAAGACACTCAAATTGAAAACCAATCGCAGAATTTTATTAAAAATATGTTTACTGGATTTCCCACACCTAAATCTGTTTTCTTTCTTTCAAATCTTTCTAATGAATATCAATATAAACTGGTATAGAGTGACATTTAGAGTAGGGAAGCACCAAAGAATTAGCATCAGTAGGTATCGGCTAATTTTGATGGCATCAGTATTTGACTAAAACTGAGTATTGGTACCAGTAGATATTAGCCCATTTTGGCGATATCAGTGTCAGCATCAACTAATTTTTGCTTAAAATCATTGGTATGGGCAAAAAATCGTCCCATCTCTAATTTAAAGTGTGTCTGGGTCACACATAAAAAGGAATTTATATTACACAAAGAATTACTGATAGAAAATAGGGTAGCTGCAAATAAGAGAAATCGCACAGAGTGAAACTGCATAAAGAGGTGGAAATCTGTGCAGTGTTGCTACTTTATTTCTTACTTTCCCTTTGTCTGATCAAACTCAAGAAACTCTCATTTCCCAGACAATGTACGTATGGTTCTTGTGGCTTTAGCAGTTCTTGTGAATAATAATAACAATAGCCTGATAACTAGCCCCTTGCAAACACTTATAATTAAGGGGTCTACAGCAAATTTAAGAACTTCCAGACAAAATCCAGTCTCAGATTTAGTAGTCTCCATTTCCATATGCTATCCCTGTAAGTGGTCAGTGTCTGAAAGCGTCAGTATCTAAATGGAATTCTAGGAGCACACAAGACAGTATATACTGTACACTATTATCAGTGTTAGATAGAAATGACTCACAAACATCTTATTCTTATTCATTATATTTATTTTATTATTTTTTTTATTAACACATCGGCCGATTCCCACCAAGGCAGGGTGGCCCGAAAAAGAAAAACTTTCATCATCATTCACTCCATCACTGTCTTCCCAGAGGGGTGCTTTACACTACAGTTATAAAACTGCAACATTAACATCCATCCTTCAGAGTGCAGACACTGTACTTCCCATCTCCAGGACTCAAGTTCGGCCTGCCGGTTTCCCTGAATCCCTTCATAAATGTTACTTTGCTCACACTCCAACAGCATTTCAAGTATTAAAAACCATTTGTCTCCATTCACTCCTATCAAATACGCACACGCATGCTTGCTGGAAATCCAAGCCCCTCGCACACAAAACCTCTTTTACCCCCTCCCTCCAACATTTCCTAGGCCGACCCCTACCCCGCCTTCCCTCCACTACAGATTTATACACTCTCGAGGTCATTCTGTTTCGTTCCATTCTCTCTACATGTCCGAACCACCTCAACAACCCTCCTCAGCCTCTGGATAATAGTTTTGGTAATCCTGAACCTCCTCCTAATTTCCAAACTCTGAATTCTCTGCATTATATTCACACCACACATTGACCTCAGACATGACATCTCCACTGCCTCCAGCCTTCTCCTCGTTGCAACATTCATCACCCATGCTTCACACCCATATAAGAGTGTTGGTATAACTATACTCTCATACATTCCCTCTTAACTTCCATGGACAAAGTTCTTTGTCTCCACAGACTCCAAGTGCACCACTCACCCTTTTCCCCTCATCAATTCTATGATTCACCTCATCCTTCATAGACCCATCTCCTGACATCTCCACTCCCAAATATCTGAATACATTCACCTCCTCCATACTCTCTCCCTCCAATCTGATATCCAATCTTTCGTCACCTAATCTTTTTGTTATCCTCATCACCTTACTCTTTCCTATATTCACTTTCAATTTTCTTCTTTTACATACCTTACCAAATTCATCCACCAACCTCTGCAACTTCTCTTCAGAATCTCCCAAAAGCACAGTGTCATCAGCAAACAGCAACTGTGACAACTCCCACTTTGTATTTGATTCTTTGTCTTTTAACCCCACACCTCTTGCCAAGACCCTCGCATTCACTTCTCTTACAACCCTATCTATGAATACAGTGGTACCTCGACTTACGATATTTTTTCATTCCAGAATGCTGTTCAAGTGCCATTACCAAACGAATTTATCTCCTTAAGAAATGATGTAAAATAGACTATCCGTTTAGACCCCAAAATTACCTTACAAAAGCATTTAAAAATAAACTTACATAAAGGTTGTGTTGGGGACCATCGTAGTCGAGGTACCACTGTATATGAACAACCACGTGACATCACAT
>WNWK01000233.1:562902-576040 GCA_009830355.1 Cherax destructor | reverse complement strand
AAATAATGAACGAAGAAAACACTCAGTGAGTGAGTGGTGGGCGGGCTGGCTGCCGGATCGGAGGGATGGTAGTAGGGACGCTTGGGTGGCGGGAAACTTAAATATGATTTGGTGGGTGGGAATTTGGCGGCTGGGAATTTGGCGGCCGGGAATTCGCGAATGTGTGAAGCCCGTGAAAGTGGAAAACGTGAATGTTGAGGGATACCTGTAGAATGACTTGGAGAGCGTATAAATCTGTAGGGGAAGGAAGGCGGGGTAGGGGTCGTCCTAGAAAAGGTTGGAGGGAGGGGGTAAAGGAGGTTTTGTGGGCGAGGGGCTTGGACTTCCAGCAAGCATGTGTGAGCTTGTTAGATAGGAGTGAATGGAGACGAATGGGTTTTGGGACCTGACGAGCTGTTGGAGTGTGAGCAGGGTAACATTTTGTGAAGGGATTCAGGGAAACCAGTTAATTGATTTAGTTGGACTTGAGTCCTGGAAATGGGAAGTACAATGTCTGCACTTTAAAGGAGGGGTCTGGAATAGTGACAGCTGGGAGGGACTATTCTCAGCTGTCATATCTGAGCGCCTCTGTAAAGACAGTGATTATGCATGAGTGAGGTGAAAGTGTTGAATGATGATGAAAGTATTTTCTTTTTGGGGATTTTCTTTCCTTTTGGGTCACCCTGCCTCGGTGGGAGACGGCCGACTTGTTGAAAAAAAAAAAAAAAAAGTCTAGCCTATAATCCTCCACATGCAAATGGGTTTGTAAAAGTCATTCCATTATTTCACCAATGTTGTTGATCATTTATACAACACACATTGTATATAACAACTTGACTGTGCATACAAAATTCAATTCAATTTAGCCCACAGTTCTATTCTTCACAAACTGTTCATATTTGTATATTTCATAAGCTCCCAATACCCAGTTCTCAGATATTTATTCAGATTAAGTAATAGTGCACAATTTATTGTTCTTTTTCACTAAAGAAAATCAAGTTAAGAATTTGTTGAAGAATTATACAAATTATAATTTCTTTCATATTCAAGAATGTCAAGGAAAAACAAAAGGAGAGATTTACTACATGTTTAGCACCAAGATGACTAGGTTAGACACTCCTAAACCAAACTGCAAGACATAGGGTATACTATCCTAACAGAATATCATGTAGTGTACATTTATTTCTTCAATCAACATTGCACATGAACTCACCTCTTCGGTTAAATACTCCGACAAGTCAATATTCTTCACTGGAAAATTAACTATGGTTGGGTTTTTCTCAATGTAGAATGTATTCTTTGTGAATCTCTGTAATAATTCAAATTAATAAATTTCCATTTATAAATAAAATTTTACAGCTAAGTAAATCCTAGCTATTCATTCCATATACAGTGCTGGGAGATACCTAGCAAGCAAGACAATCTGGGTGACATTCTTGGTCAGGGTAGTATATTACATCTTCTGTAAAACTCTCTTACCCTATTGTAACAATTTATCTTTTAGTAAATGGGAACCTGAATGATTTACAATTTTTTGCAGCTAAATTACTTAATTTTTAAAACAATATGAGATAAAATTACAAAAATACAGGGATGAGCTCTCCTACTTATCTATAAGCCCTTCCAGAATTAACTGCTACCTACAGAATACATCTCTACAATATTTGTTTTTAATGTGGTATACTTTATTACCTCTGGGAGTTCTCTTACCTTGGGTTGTGCCAATATAATTATCATTGAGTACACCCCTTCATCTTTAATAGCATCTGCGTAATTATACAAAAAAAATACTTATAAAAAAAAAGAAAAGTTGCACTGTACAGGATCTGCAGTTATCTTACAATTAGTTAATGAGTACAATTTGATAGTTTTGTCTCACAAATACCAGACAAAACATCAAGCCTTATTATTCCTTGCGCTAAGTGACCCACATGGGTTTGGCGCTTCACAAAAAATAATAATTCTTATGGCAGCACTTCCTGTATCATATTACATTTTTAATATATCATCCCAGTAAGTTGAGAATTTGCAAGTGTATGATGAAAAATTAAGTTGCAAATATCCCAAACTAAATCACAAGAGGAATAAAAATGTAATTAACCATCAAGAACTTTAGTGCAGTAGAAACTTTTGTTTCTCTGCATGTAAATTAAAACCATAATTTTTTTTTTTTTTATTAACACATCGGCCGATTCCCACCAAGGCAGGGTGGCCCGAAAAAGAAAAACTTTCATCATCATTCACTCCATCACTGTCTTGCCAGAGGGGTGCTTTACACTACAGTTATAAAACTGCAACATTAACACCCCTCCTTCAGAGTGCCAGCACTGTACTTCCCATCTCCAGAACTCAAGTCCGGCCTGCCGGTTTCCCTGAATCCCTTCATAAATGTTACTTTGCTCACACTCCAACAGCACGTCAAGTATTAAAAACCATATGCCTCCATTCACTCCTATCAAATACGCTCACACATGCTTGCTGGAAGTCCAAGCCCCTCGCACACAAAACTTCCTTTACCCCCTCCCTCCAACCTTTCCTAGGCCGACCCCTACCCCGCCTTCCCTCCACTACAGATTTATACACTCTCGAAGTCACTCTGTCTCGTTCCATTCTCTCTACATGTCCAAACCACCTCAACAACCCCTCCATAATTATTAATATATAAACAGAGCCCAAGTCAGGGCAGACAGCATATCCAGTAGTATTTAGTAGTACAGTGGACCCCCGAGTTATGAACACCCCGGAAATCGTACAATTATGTAAGTATAATATTGTAAGTGCTTTTGTAAGTGTATTTTGGGGGGTCTGAAATGGACTAACCTACTTGACATTATTTCTTAAGGGAGTAAATTCGTTCGGTAATGGCACTTGAGCAGGCTTCTGGAATGAATTTTGTTCGTTACTCGGGGGTCCACTGTATTTAGTCGGACTAAAGTCCTCTTGTTGGGAAGTACAATGCCTGCACTTTAAAGGAGGGTTTTGTGATACTGGCTGTTTTGAGTGACATCTAAACTGTCATATCTGAGCACTTCTGCAAAGACAGTGATATGTGTGAATGATGTTGAAAGTGTTTCTTTTTTTGGGTCACCCTGCTTCGGTGGGAGACAGCCAGCATGTTAAAAAAAAAAAAATGCATCCATTCTTTGAAAAACTTACTTTGTGGTATAAGATGAGATATGGAGGAAGTCCTGTCAGCTGGAATCTCTTAAGAATGCTCTCTTTGTAGGTTTGATACTCCTTACCACTTTTCCCATCAAACTTGCTAAGGAGTACATACAAGCTCACCTATAAAAGAAGAGTATATATTCATAGAGTACTAAATCCATGGGGGTCATTCAATATCTGGGAAACGGAATAGGAGGCAAATCAGATTTGATACAGGAAAACAAATGGTATTATTTTATGATGACTTTCAGATGCTTGTAAGTACGGGTTATACTGGGCAAAGCCTTAATATGTATTGTTAAAGATATTCACTAAATGTCTAATCTATACTAATGCATGTCCTCAACCCAGAGAATGATTTTCATAAGTTACTGTTCATGGTAAGCGATATTTTTCTTGATGCATGCAGAAAGGATTGATAAACACGATGAAATCTTAATCACTTTCACTGGGTTTCTTGATATTTTTAAGGAATTACATATTCCCAGATGCAGCCCTTAATGATGCTGCATTAAGGGTAGTACATATTTCATAAGGCCATGATTTTTAGGTTACAGTTTTCCTTACTTGTGGAATGATGTTTTCTTTTTTTTCATCCTTGAAGAGCGGTGGCTGCGGTAAGTCACAAGTGAGATAGAGAAAAGGGCTCTCCTCCATTTTCACCTGGTATTCTTCAGACTGGAGGAGCCGATTTCTTTCTTTCTCATCGATTTCAACAGGCAAGATCTAGTAATGATATGCAACAAAGTACAGAGTTAAATACAGTGGACCCCGGAAATCGGACATAATTCGTTCCAGAATGCTGTTCTAGTGCCGTTACCGAACGAATTTGTTCCCATAAGGACAAATGTAAATTAGATTAGTCCATTTCAGACCCCCAAAAATACACTTACAAAAGCACTTACAAAAATACACTTACATAATTGTTCGAGTTGGGAGCAGTACGATTTCCGGGGGGTCCACTGTAAATGACTTAATTTTTTTTTACCCCACTATTCATGTCTCACCAAAGGAACCATTAACCATCACTTATTCAATAGCTGTCCTGTCAGAAAGGGATGATCTTAGGTTAAATGACCCTCCAAAGTATAACCTCTCCACCCAGCTTTCAGGGTGCAGACACTGTACTTTCCACCTCCAGAATTCAAGTCTGGCTAACTAGTTTCCCTAGATCCCTTCACTGATGTTACCATGCTCACCCTCCAACAGCACATCAAATCCCAAAAACCACTCACTCCAACATGCTCACACTTTAATGACACAAGGTACTGTAGTGAAAGGAAAACTCCCAGTATGTGTAGAATGTAAAAATCTTAAAACATCTTGATAAAATAATAAATCATATACCTTTACAAATGTATCGCAAGATTCAAGCCAATATAAGGACATTCTCAAGAATTTTTTTAACTCGGTGGCCATCTCCCACCAAGGCAGGGTGACCCAAAGAAGAAAGCATATTCACTAACATTCACTCAACTGCCATTTTTCCAGAAGTGTGCTGACATTACAGTTAGAGTACCACTCCAAAATATCATCTGGAAATAGACAAAAAAAAATAGAAAAAAAAAAATCAGTGGCAAACCTGTATGGTGCCATGTCCCTAGTGAGAATACTAATACAAAAACACAGTAAAAACCATTAGGTATCCCCAGCAGGAATATCTAATTACTTATGAACTACCTTCTGAGAGTAAATATTCATTGTTCCACGGAAGCAGCGATTAATGATGGTATTTTTCCGTTTGGGAGTCTTCAGGCCTAAGTGCATTGAATTCAGTACCCAAGACAAAATTTGTATGGCATCACCCTGGACTGTAAACTGGAACTTCTTCTTACTGCATGATACTACTGCCTAGAACACAAAGTGAAGATTAATGTATAAATAATTGATGAGAGACAATGTTCAAGATAAAATATGTGAAACAATTATGCTGCATAAATCCCATAAACTTAAAAACTATACATAAAACTTTATAAATTACATAATCACCGAAGCCAATCAGAATTACACATATGCTCCAAACCACAAGTAAATTATATACAGAATGAAAATCATAACTACACTAAATCATTTAGACATACAGTGGTCCCTCGACTAACAGTCTTAATCCGTTCCAGGAGCTAGACCTCAACACGAAAAATTTGTAACTCGAAACCTTATTTCCCATAAGAAATAATGTAAATACAATTAATCCGTTCCAGACATCCAAAAATATTCACAAAAAATTAATTTTGTAAAGATTAACTATACTTTTACATTCACAAAACAATTATAAATAGTATATATAAAGTAGTACATATGTAATATTAAATTTATAATTAAACATTTAAAATAACATTTGCTTACCTTTATTGAAGAGAGGTGCTGGCATCTAGAAGATAGGGAGGAGGACAGGGGAAGGGGTTAGTGTTTGGATGGGGAATCCCCACTCCCTGCCTTCCTGCATGCCTGCTACACTCCCTGCATGCCTACTACACTCCCTGCATGCCAGCTACACTCCCTGCATGCCAGCTACACTCCCTGCATGCCAACTACACTCCCTGCATGAATGCTACACTCCCTGCATGAATGCTACACTCCCTGCATGAATGCTACACTCCCTGCATGAATGCTACACTCCCTGCATGAATGCTACACTCCCTGCATGAATGCTACACTCCCTGCATGAATGCTACACTCCCTGCATGAATGCTACACTCCCTGCATGAATGCTACACTCCCTGCATGAATGCTACACTCCCTGCATGAATGCTACACTCCCTGCATGAATGCTACCACTGGGGTGCTACTAGGAAGCTTCTTTGGACCCATGGTGACTTATTTCACAGTGACAATCACTAAACCACCAATAAACACAACAAATGTATTGTGAATGTTTGAAAGAGTGCGCTGGGTATTGTTCACTCAAGTATAAACAACGCTAGACTGGCGTCCTGCACGGCGAGCAAGCACAGGCAGGCGGACAGGTCTGGTACGGACTGCTACACGAGTAAAAACTGCTACACGAGAAAAATATTGACCGTAAAAAGCAACCTACACACGAAAAAAACGTTATTCGGACAGACCGTTACTCAGGGGTCTACTGTACATATGTAAATCCACTTAATCACACATGGACACATTAACCCATACAAAATAGATATACCAGAGATCAAGAGGCTAGAAATCAACTATTAACCTGAAGCATTTCATGGGGTGATACATGAGCTTTGAAATTCCTTGGATTCCAGAGTTTGCGTACAAGTTCCCCAAATCGGTTGATAAGTGGAAACATTGCCAGTCCTTGAGTGCCTGGCGCATGATGGATGTGACTGTAGTTGTTAGGGTCCAGGAAGTAGTTCCGCAAAGGAGTGATGTTTGACAAAGCCTGAAAGCAAGAATAAGTGCTAGTACTTGGCATTTAAACATCAAAACTAACAGTAAATCATTTATAACACATTAGCCTACCAGTGGTGACTAAAATAAATGTCAATCCAAAATAAACCCCATTAATAAAAGGAAATAAATAAATAAAGGCACATACAGCCTCTCCTCACTTAACGACGGAGTTCCGTTATTAAGACCACGTTGGTAAACAAATTCGTCGCTAAGTGAGGAGCAAACTATAATGGTAGTGGGTTTGTGTCAACTATCTCTGATATTGTTTTAATGTCACCTTTGCACCATTTATAATATTTCTGGTATATTTTTAAAAGTTTATACATCAGTGTACTGTATACTGTAATAAACAGAGTAGAGGAAATCAACTCAATTAACATTATTTTGGTATGCATACTGGTCAGAGAGCCCGTCATAAGTCCGAGTCGTCGGTAAAAGAGTACGTTGCTAAGTGAGGAGAGGCTGTATGTGCACACACATGAGTGTTTGTATAGGGAAGTGGAAAAAAAAATTTCCCCCATAACCCATGCAAGTTGTAAGAGGCAACTAAAATGCCAGGAGGAAAGGGCTAGTAACCCCTTCTCCTGTATAAATTACTAAATGACAAGAGAAAATCGTTTGTTTTTTCTTAGTAGGGTCACCCTCCCTGCTTGCTGCTCCCGACAGTAACAAAACCTACAAGAATCTCTGAGACCTGTGCCTCTCTATTAGACCATATCTGGACTAACACCATATCCCCATTAAAATCAGGCATAATCACAGACAATACCACAGACCACTACCCTACCTTTCTCATAACCAACCTCGGAAAATTACCACTAGAGACTACTAAAGTTACCTTTAGACTACATAATGAGACAGCTATAAATAACTTCATAACAGCTATGACAAACACTGACTGGCAAACAGAAATAGACAACTTCACAGATACTGACTTATGTATTAATAATTTTCTTAAAAAGACCCAGTACCTCTATAATAAGCATTGACCTAAAAAAACTAAACAAATCACAGCTAAAAGATTAAACAGTCCCTGGCTAACCCCCAGCATACTCAAATCCATTAATATAAAACACCTATATGAAAAACAGTACAGAATGGGTCAAATAACAAGAGAACAAACAAAACGTTACTCATCAAACCTAACGAGCCTGATAAGAAGGTCAAAAAAATTGTACTATGAGAACAGATTACATAACTTAAAAGGTGATATAAAAAAGACCTGGAAAACCCTATCTGAAATTCTAGGAACTAAAAAGATATCCACAAACAGAACAATCAAGCTAACAAAACCAGATGAACCCCTACTCCCACCTATTGAAACAGCAAACCAAACTAATGATTTCTTCTCCACCATAGGAAAAAAGCTGGCAAGCAAAATCCCAAGTTCAAACACTCCACCTAACGACTATCTCACTGGCACCTATCCGAACACACTATTAATAGCCCCAACCAACCCAATAGAAGTTTCACTTATAATCAACACATTAAAAAACAAGGCAGGTGACCTAAATAACTTACCACCTTTTATATAAAAAAAAGCCTCTCAAGTTCTCTCACCAATTATTGCAACACTCTTTAACAAATCCATCGAATCCTCTACCTTCCCATCAATACTCAAAATAGTGAGGGTCACCCCCATACATAAAGGAGATCAAACAGACCTGAATAACTACAGGCCGATATCTAACTTACCCCTTCTCTCCAAAATCTTTGAAAAATTAATTCATAGGCAAATATATTCCTACCTCACCTCCCACAACGTACTCAACCACTGTCAATTTGGATTCAGGCCTAATAAAAATACAAATGATGCCATTATACACATGCTAGAAATAATTTACACCGCTCTTGAGAAAAAAGAAAGCCCAGTGGGAATCTTCATTGATTTACATAAAGCTTTTGAAACAGTTAACCATGATCTGTTACACCTAAAATTATCACACTATGGTATAAGAGGGCACTCCCTCAACTACCTAAAAATCATACCTTAGCAACAGAAACCAATATGTGTACACAAATGGAGCTAGCTCTACCGTGCAAACTATTACAGTAGGTGTCCCACAGGGAAGTGTTCTTGGCCCACTTCTCTTTCTCATTTACATTAACGACCTACCAAATGCATCTCAACTACTCAAACCCATACTATTTGCAGATGACACTACATACGTTATCTCTCACCCAAGCCCAGACATACTAGCCAACACTGTAAATACTGAATTGCAGAAAATATCTACCTGGATGATGACTAACAAACTTACTCTCAATATTGATAAAACCTATTTTATTCAGTTTGGGAACAGAGCTACAAATTTACCACTTAACATAATGATAAATGGGTCCCCTATCACAAAACTCATAGAGGGAAAATACTAGGAATCCATCTTGACAGTGGCCTAAAATTTCAGACACATATACAACAAATTTCCAAGAAAGTCTCAAAGACCGTGGGAATACTATCCAAGATACGGTACTATGTTCCACAACCAGCTCTCCTTACCCTATATCACTCGCTCATTTACCCCTACCTCACCTATGGAATCTGCGCATGGGGCTCAACATCAATAACTCATCTCAGACCATTAATAACACAACAAAAGGCAGCAGTTAGAATAACAAATTCACACTCCAGACAACATACTCCACCAATATTCAAAAATCTAAACTTACTCACCATACAAGACATCCATACTTTTTACTGTGCCTATTACATACATAGAACACTCTATGCAAATATTAACCCACTACTTAAACTTCTCCTTAACAATTTTAACAGGACACATGACCATAACACTAGACACAGAGCACTCCTCGATGTTCCCCGTGTCCATCTAACACTATGTAAAAACTCAATGCATATAAAAGGCACAAAAATTTAGAATTCATTACCTGTCATTGCCAAAGAAACCCTGCCTGTACCCCAATTCAAAACGATGCTAAAAAACCACCTTCTCACCCAAACCTAAATGCACAATATCAAACATTCCCAACAAAGTAGAATAATCACTTAAATGTAAAAACCTGATTAATCACTTAAATGTAAAAACCTGTTATGAAAAATACATACTAAGCTAACTGTTTCTATAACATTTACATTATAATGACCACATAAACTGTAATTGCAATGCAACTAATTGTTTTAAATTGTTATCTCACTCAATTAATTGCATTGCTACAATTAATAAATTATTATGTTCAACTTATATTCAAATTTTACAACTTAGATATACAATTATACTTATTTTATAAATTATCAACCATAATTTTTTACCATGTAGTCTACTATTAATTATTCTTAAGAATGCCCGTAATGCACAGCATATTAGGGGCTTTTGGCATGTACACCTCATTTATACCTAACTATGTATCATTGTATCATGTCTCCCTAGCTATGTATCATTGTACCATGTCTAAATAAACTATTACTATTACTATGTTAAAAAATATATATAAAATAAAAACATGCATATACATACTGCTCTTACCTGAAGGACAACATTGCAGTAGTCATTGGCCTTGATATTATTAAGACCTACTATGCCTGGCAAGTATAGAGTGCCATCATATGCTCGACTCATTTTGCTCTGGTTCACCTTATGAGTAATATAATCTCGTGAAAAGGTTGGATTCACAACAAAAATTATGTCATTTAATGAGGAATCTGGAAGAAAGAGAAATTGCATGAAGGCTTTCTACAAACACAGTAAGGTAACAAATATTTTTTTTAAATTTTAGCACATAAAAAATTATTACAGTATAGTGGAACCTCGGTTTTCGTTTGCCCTGGTTTTTGTTGAATTCGGTTTTCGACTGACTTTTTTCGTCAAAATTTTGTCCCAGTTTTCGTACATCCACTTGGTTTTCGTTGAATTGACAGTGGTCTGCCGTACCAAATGCATCCGCCTGCCCGCGCCCACACAAAGCATCCCGTGTGTTCTGACTCAGTCTGGCTTTGTTTCTTGTTGAGTGAGCATTACCCCGTGCGTTCTTCTGAAACATTTCGTAATAATCCATAGTTTTTTGTGCTTGTTTATTGAGTGTGACTGCTAAATAAGCCACCATGGGGCCAAAGAAAGTTCCAAGTGCCAGCCCTTTGATAAAGAAGGCGAGAAACACGATAGAATTCAAGAAAGAACTCGTAGCAAAATACGAAAGTGGAAGAGTTGGTGGACGACCACAGGGAAGCGCTAACAACTGAAGAGCTGCAACACCTTCAACTGGAACAGCAACTGACTGCAGCTGAGGAAATTGCTTCAGAGGAGGAAGAAAGAGGGGAGAATGTGCTTTCTTCAGTGATTAAGGACATGTGTGCAAAGTGGAGTGAGTTGCAAAGTTTTGTGGACAAATATCACCCTAACAAAGCTGTTGCAAGCCATGTCTACAATATGTTCAATGACAATGCCTTGTCCCATTTTAGGCAAATCTTAAAGAGATGCCAGAAACAGACCTCTCTGGACAGATTTTTTACGCAACAAGGGTCCAGTGCCAGTAAAAGACAAAGAAGGGAAGTAACCCCGGATAGGGCCTTGATACCTTTAGTCCTTATGGAGGGGGATTTCCCTTCCAACCAATAATCTCTCCTCCCTCTCCCCTCCATGCCATCTTCCATACGCCAACAAGAGTCTTCAATAGAGGTAAAAGTGATGTTAAATGTTTATTTATCCATTTCATTAGTCATTTATATTTATTTCTCATTGTTTTCTGTATGTAAAACTATAGTTATTCTCTATAAAATGTATTTTTTGTTAATACTTTTGGGTGTCTGGAACAGATTAATTGGATTTACATTATTTCTTATGGGAAATATTGGTTCAGTTTTCATACAATTCGGTTTTCGTCAGACTTTCTGGAACGAATTAATCACGAAAACTGAGGTTCCACTGTAGTGTACTTTAAGTTTTATTATTAAAATTATTTAGTACTGTAATACAAAATATTGTACAATTACAGAATGCAACATGAAATGAAAAATGAGTAACTAACATTAAAACAGAAATGAAAAAAATATATACTACACATATATGTACGTACATATTCTAAATATTGTGCAAGATATCTTAAGATTGTACCTTCATGTTAATATCAGTGGATTAACATAAAGTATAAAATAGTTACCAATGATCTCATAATTATCTGGGAGACAGTAGAAGCGAAGTGTCTGCAAATTCAGGTACACATGGTGACCATCTGATACACTGTGGGTGTAGGCATGGGTATTGGGTCCACGACCTGTATAGAAAAAAAGTTTCTGAACCTCCCATGACCAGACTGTGGTGTATTACATCAAAACAGTTGTTAAATACAATGATGTCCTTCAAGAGAGAATATAAAACTGTGTTAGTAGAAATGTTACATTAGATGCTGTAACATTATTAGGCTTTTTTGTGTGCACCTTAGTTATATTTTAAACTTTATGATTTATTTTGTGGTTTTTTTTTTTTTTTTTTTGACAGACCAGTTATTCTGCTTGATGACTGTTCTTAAATGTTTTAGGACAGATGATGGATTTTGAGACAATAATTTTTTTTTTTTTTTATTAACACATCAGCCGATTCCCACCAAGGCAGGGTGGCCCGAAAAAGAAAAACTTTCATCATCATTCACTCCATCACTGTCTTGCCAGAGGGGTGCTTTACACTACAGTTATAAAACTGCAACATTAACACCCCTCCTTCAGAGTGCAGACACTGTACTTCCCATCTCCAGGACTCAAGTCCGGCCTGCCAGTTTCCCTGAATCCCTTCATAAATGTTAATTTGCTCACACTCCAACAGCACGTCAAGTATTAAAAACCATTTGTCTCCATTCACTCCTATCAAATACGCTCACACATGCTTGCTGGAAGTCCAAGCCCCTCGCACACAAAACTTCCTTTACCCCCTCCCTCCAACCTTTCCTAGGCCGACCCCTACCCCGCCTTCCCTCCACTACAGATTTATACACTCTCGAAGTTATTCTGTCTCGTTCCATTCTCTCTACATGTCCGAACCACCTCAACAACCCCTCCTCAGCTCTCTGGATAATAGTTTTGGTAATCCCGCACCTCCTCCTAATTTCCAAACTCCGAATTCTCTGCATTATATTCACACCACACATTGACCTCAGACATGACATCTCCACTGCCTCCGCCTTCTCCTCGTTGCAACATTCATCACCCATGCTTCACACCCATATAAGTGTTGGTATAACTATACTCTCATACATTCCCTTCTTAACTTCCATGGACAAAGTTCTTTGTCTCCACAGACTCCGAAGTGCTCCACTCACCCTTTTTCCCTCATCAATTCTATGATTCACCTCATCCTTCATAGACCCATCTGCTGACATGTCCACTCCCAAATATCTGAATACATTCACCTCCTCCATACTCTCTCCCTCCAATCTGATATCCAATCTTTCATCACCTAATCTTTTTGTTATCCTCATCACCTTACTCTTTCCTATATTCACTTTCAATTTTCTTCTTTTACACACCCTACCAAATTCATCCACCAACCTCAGCAACTTCTCTTCAGAATCTCCCAAAAGCACAGTGTCATCAGCAAAAAGCAACTGTGACAACTCCCACTTTGTATTTAATTCTTTATCTTTTAACCCCACACCTCTTGCCAAGACC